>MU786676.1:41998-55633 GCA_026770625.1 Nicotiana glauca | reverse complement strand
TTAAGGCTATAATATTTGGTATAGTGGAGGGGTATTTTGACCTTTTTCTTATAAGTAATATTCCTTGAGCCAAGGGTCTATCGGAAACAGCTTTTCTACCTTTATACGGTAGAGGCAAGGTCTGCGTTTACACTATCCTCCCCAGACCTCACTTGGGGTTACACTGGATTTTTTTTTTTTTTTTTTTTTTATTGTTGTTGTTCTTATAAGTAATATCAATGTAGTAATATGGGAAAGGGGGTTGGAGGGATTACTTACCCATCTAGCTCTAGTATGAACAGGACCATATCCATTTATTGCTGTATATTCATTGAAGTATTGTGGAATGGATAAGCCCATGAAAACTGAGAATCCTAGAATGAACTTTGTTCTAAAGCTGTTTAAGTTGCAGAACTGGAGAAAACTGAGACCAGCTGAACCTGCAAACACATTAAGGCCAAACTTCATCATGTTCTAATTGTCCTAGGAATATACCAAAGACACTATTAATTGATAATACATACCAACATAGGCAAAGAAGAGACAATACAATGCTGCAACTATTGGTGCAGGGATTGATGCAAAGACAGCTCCGAATTTCCCTGGATCAACACAAGTTTAACCATCAAATATTTGTCGTATTTTCAAGAATTAATCTGAGCTAAATAATTACATGCAGCAAAGAACTAACCAAGAATTGAGAAGAAGATCATGAAACCAGCAGATATTTGAACTACTCTCCTGCTCCCAACACGGGTTAATGCGAGTAAGCCAGCATTTTCTCTATAGAACAGAAAGGAAATATTAAGATTCTTTGCTATGAGTGATAAGGACATTGCGCGCACACTAGTGGAAAAATTTCAACTTTGGTCGAACTTAACAAGAGTCTTACGGAGATACAGATGAGCCATTTCCGGTTCCAAATATTCCTGAGAACAATATGCCCACACCCTTAAAGAAGACAAAGAAAACTAATCTTAGAACCACAGGTAATTAACACCTTGAAATGATAGGGAAATTGGGATGAAATTCTTTCAGCAAAAGAACGTTTCATTAAACTGATTTCATTTAAATAACATATGTAAGTATAAGATGATATTTAAACTTTAAGCTATATGAGGAGATTGTAAAAGATTGATTCTTTTTATTACTAACAGGTCACAATCTTTAATGTAAGAATCTCCACATTGGTGATTTAGTGGATTTACCTGCCAACCGACACCACGGCTAACGACAGAAGGAGGAATAGGAGTTGCACTGGCATACCTTGACACGGCAAAGAAGGTACCAGTAGACTGTTGACAGTCAAAACACGACGGAAATTTGTATTAGTTAGGCATGTTTTCAAGTAGCGAATAAGTAAACTTCAACTACACAGAAAAGAAGGAAACTCCATAAAAATTAAAAATCAAATAGGACCAAAACCTTATGAGCAACTTGTTTTGGAATTAACTAACCTCGACAAGGGCAACAAGTGAAGCCGCCATCATTGCAAATGCTTCTCCAGCATCAAATGTGGGAGCTCCCCATTGAAATGGATATGGAACTCTAATCCTGTCCAAGATACACAAGTAGAATGTTTATCTTACAGTTCATAGTTAACCACATACCTCTTTTCACCACTGCGTACATAACATGTTTTTACACTTTATGAGGCAAATCCAACATTCATATGTCTGCCAACTTCAGTCTAGACTTTATTTTGATAAATTTCGGCAGTTCCAAATTCAAGAGAATGAACTACCCTTACCATGGAGATCCACTGATAATTCCAGCACGATCAGTTCTACAGCTAAGCTGAGTCTTCATTGGTGAATTTTTGTAAGTTCCAGCGACAGTGAGAATGTGAGCATAAACCCACACAATCACCACGGAGAATATAACAGCAAATCGATCAAAGACATGCCTATCCCCTTTCATCATATGGGGTATGTACTGCACACACAAGCAGAAATATTTGTTAATATGTTGGTTGAACTTGTAAAAGTCAGATTGAAGAACAATCTTTTCCTAAGTATATAAATTTAACTAGAAAAGATATAAAAGGAAATAACAAGCATCTAGGAAAGTTTTGACTAAATCCACCTGTGAAAAGATTAAGAGAACGATAAGCTGTGGCAATCCAATTTCCACACATTTTGCCACCTAAATGCAAAAAAATCAGTTACCACGATGGACAAGCTTATCATTTCAGGCAGAAGCTAATCTCTACAGATATGACACAAATAGATACCAGAGGGAAACCAAATTCGTATAATCCAAATCCTGATAGAGCTACCAATGGAATTGCGGAGAGTGGACTCATGAGCCTGAAATTTGAAATGGCAATAGGGGTATCTAGTTAACCTTCAGTCAAGAATTATTTATCATAATCAGCTTTTAATCATTTTTTCCAAACAACTACTATACTCACAGGTTATTATTATGATAATATCATTAGCTGGTCATTTAACTTACCTTGTCACATTCCGCCATAGGCCACTAAAGCCAATAACAATCTGAAGAGTTGAAGCTACAATCATAGCACCCTGAATCCCTCGCATTATCTTCTCAAATTTCTGTTTATATGCAAATGAAAAGGCCAACTACATTATCATATCAACATAAGAAAGAATGCAGCAAACTGAAAACAGACTCTAATCAGCTCACCTCCTGAGGGGTCAAAACATCACTATATCGACCAGCCAAGACAATCGAAAGTGTTGTTGGCACAAAAGTATAAGAGCCTCCAATAACAGCAGGTAGTCTTGTACCAAATAAAGTCTGAGTTAGTGTATTCAAACCAGCAACAAAGAGCAATGTTTGAATCACCTTTGCTTTCTCTTCCTGACCAGTAAAAAAAAACATGGATCCTAATTAGATAGACCATAATAAACTACAACCATAATATTTTGAACCCAAGTTGAGAACTAATAAAAGCCACAAGTCCCTAAAAAGAAACTATAACAAGAACTAGAATGTGATGGTAATTCTCAATAATTCTTACTTTTCCACCCCCCATTTGGGGAACCAGAGTTGAAGGGATGAGTACAGTTGTGCCAAGCATAACAATGTAATGTTGGAACCCAAGTAATATGGCCTCAGCTGCAACAAGAAATTCAACACATCCTTTTCAATTGTGGTTATCAACATGTCCACTTTCAATCAAACAAAAATGAATTAAACACACAACAAAAGAAGTAAAAAAAAAAACCAAAAACAAAAATGGGAGAGGGCTAGGAGAAAGTAGCATGCCTTAAACAAACATTTAAGCTTGGAACAAAAATGGAAACAACAACTAATTCTAAGCTTTGTACAGAGACAATCATGACATATATAGGGCATAATTTTAAGACAAAATCAGTTTTTGGCAAAACAATGTAGTAATACTCAATAAAATATGCATGAAAACACAGAGTGATAAGTGTTTGAAAGAAAGTTAGGAGAAACTGACGCCAAGGAGGAGGACTGGTAATGCAGTAAGAAACATTAGGGAGCAGATCTTTCACAGGGTGTGGCATATTCTCATCTTGTTTTGGTGGTGGTGCTGCTCCACCTCCTGCCATTCCTCTGCTTCTTCTTCTCCTTCTTCTTCTCCTTCTTCTTCTTATTTTCTTCACTCACTTAGCTCTCAAAACCTTAAACAAAGTCCCTTCACACAATGCTGCACAAAACTCAAACTCCACAAAAACCAAGATAACACAATCCTCAAAAACCCACACTGATCATATTCAAGAATGTACTATAATCTTGTAAAGATTTGAGCTTTTTTAGGTTTTACTGAAGAAGCAAGAAAGAGAAGTGCACCCCGAGTTGATACTACACAGCCTAAAATGCTAAACACCCTCTTGAAGAAAACTGAGAAAATATAAAAATAAAGTAAAATGTGAAGATGGCTTATGCTAAGCAAACAAGAAAGAAAGAAAAGGACAGACAGAGAAAAAGAAACCAAAGTAGTCTCTGCAACACTTCCAAGAGAGAATCTTTTTTTTTCAAACTTCAAAATAATTTAAATTGATTTTTGTGAACATTTGGGTTAATGCAGAGTCTTATACCATTCCTTTTTCCTTCTCACATGTTAAAGATAAAGTTAAAAAGCATCTCTCCATAGCAAACTCCATTGTCCTAGCTACTGTACCAGAATATTAATTTTGAACATGCATTTTTGTAAAAAAAAAAATTCATATACATTTCAAATTTGAAGTGTAACAAAAATAAAAAAGGAAGTTGCTTTTCTATTATTTATAACATTATAGGAATACCCTTTATGATAAAGAGTTATTATTGTAAGTGAAAATTTCCCTGAGAAGTAAGGAATGAAAATGACAAAAGAGGAGCCAAAGTTTTATTCTACCTAGGCAGTTTTCTTTTTTTTTTTTTCTTTTTTTTTATAAAGACAACAGAGCAGCTGCAGAAAAAATGTGAAGGGTCAAACAGTAGAACTGATTAGGGAGGCAGATTTTCAAGGTCTGATTAGTCTTTTTCTTTTTTCTTCTGATATGTCCAAAAAAAAATAATGTGTACAGAAAAGCTAATTCTGGTAACTTTTCTGTTGTCTCTGACTTGTAGGAGTAGTTTTGTCCAGGAGGTTTGCATGACAATTTGGAAATGAGCTGTATGTTTTGTGTTTGCATTATCCTCCTTTTGCTGCATGGCCACCAAAATCCAGATGACCAACTTTCTCATTGTGAAAAATGGACATATTTCACATTCTGGAACTAAAATTTGGTTCATTTTGACTCAAGTGATCGAAATGCGAGGAGAAAAAAAAAAAGTTACCAAAATTATATAGCGCCTTTTTAAAAGATTCTATACTTTAACGGCCGTTTGGCCAATTAATTTAAAAAATGGTAAAATATAGTGTCGTAACAAAAGACGTTATATATGTAAATATAACATCTTCTTCCCTCCTCCAAAACAAAACGGTCCTCCCCACCCCCAAAAAAAAATTATAAAAATCGATCCGCCCCCTCCCCCTTCATTTTAAATACCAAAAAGCTTGAGTGGAGCCCACCCGTCCAACATAAAGTAAAGACTCTCGGTCCTACATGCTAGCTAAGGAGTTATCTCGAACGTTGTTGGTTGTTTCGGCTCAAAATCACAAATTCTTCGACTTTCCTAAAACCTTAAATTGAGGTATTTCGATTTAGTTTTTGATAAAACTTGTATAAAAATGCATATTAGTTATTTTTTATGTGCTCTATGTTATTTTGTGATTGTTTTGCGATTTAACTAATTTGTTGTTTTTTATCCGGACTATAGTATTAATGTGCTAAAATAATTTGTAAAATAGAGAAATTATTATTAGTTGTTAAAAAATGTTAATTAGTTACTTTTTGCTGTGTTATATGTAATTTCGTGATTGTTTTGTGATTAAATTGCTTTATTATTTTTACCCGTTTTAGATTATTAATTTGCTAAAAGACTAATAAACTAGATAAGTTTTTACTTCATTACCCTATAGTGGTATCTTGTGGCCTAATGTAGTGTTTGTATTTGTAATGGAATGATCTTTTAGCATAGTAAATCGTAGTGTCCTTTAGCGTAGTATCCTTGTAGTTATAGAAGTGAATCATTTAAGTATCTCTTATTCTTAAAAATACATCAAAAAGCTTATATTCAAACACAAATTATCTCCAATTATAGTCAACAAACGTAAGAACATAAGAATTCAGGATAAATTGGTGCTACTGGCATCAACTATTGTGTTCAAACCAAAGAGTAATTATTTAATAATTAAATCTTGTATAGTTATAAAAATTAATTATTTAATTTTAGTATAGTAAAAATAAGTCAATATTATCTAGTTGGCTTTTACGAGTATGTGGAGGGGTAGAGGGCGGCCTAAGAAATATTGGAAGAGGTGATCAGGCAGGACATGGTGCAGATGCAGATTTCCGAGGACATGACCCTTAATAGGAAGTTGTGGAGGTCGAGCACTAGGGTTATAGGTTATGAGACAGGAGGCTAGTGTGATAGTGTCTTGCTTTAGACTGCTAGGGACTCCAGTTGTGTTCTTAATACTTCTTTAGGGTCGAAAAGTTAGGTTATAGTATGTTTAGCGGCCCTGTATATACATATTATTCCCTTGTGTATGTAGTATTGTGCCTTTGTTGATGTTTAGTGTTAATACTTTGCCCTCTATTTTCTGATTATTGTGTTGCTGGTGTTATATGTTAGGATTCCTTTGCTGCTGCTGATACATTGTCTCTTTCTTTCTTGTGCCGAGGGTCTACTGGAAACAACCTCTTTACTCCTCCGGAGTAGGGATAAGGTCTGCGTACACACTACCCTTCCCAGACCTCACATATGGGATCTCACTGGTTGGTTGGTTGTTGTTGTTGTTGTTGTTGTTGTTAAAAAATAAGCCAATAACAATAAAACTAACATATTAAATAATAAAACTAACATATACAATAATAAACTAACATATTAATTAATATTACTAACATATTAAATAATAAAACTAAGATATACAATAATAAACTAACATATTAAATAATAAAACTAACATATATAATAATAAACTAACATATAAAATAACAGACTTGTTTTGTGAAGTATCGGGAAAAAATTCCCATCGTAAACATAAGAATTCAGGATACATCGGTGCTACTGGGCCTCAAATATTATGTCCGAAACTAAAATATGAATATTTAATAATTAAATCATGTGTAGTAAAAAATAGGTGAATAACTAACAAATATATAAAATAATAAAACTAACATATTAAAGTACGTATAAACAATAAAAGTATAATATTGAAAGTGTATCAACCTAATTAATAATATAGTAAAAATATGGAATAAAATTTAATATTCAAGGTATTGCAATATATTTAAGCAGTGGAAAAGAAAAATAATGTAATTAATTTTGTTCAATTTACAGTAGTCGTCATGGAGGTTACCGCCTTTGCATCCCGAACCTGGCTCCCTAGAGCTATTACTGATACAGGCCGAGCATAGGTGTTCCTACATATGGGAGGGGAGTTATTGGCTTAGACTTTACATTCTAGAAGGATAGACGATGTTTGGGACTTTCTTAGGGAACGCCAGCTCCATCCCCATATAGTCAGACTCCTGCAGGATACGGGCTTTTATAGGATCATTGAGATCGGCCAGCTGCAGCTCGATTGATCGTTGCTCACGGCTTTGATAGAGCGGTGTCGACCAGAGACGCACACATTCCATTTGCCCATTGGCGAGGCCATACACTATAGGATGTGGAGGTCCTTTATGGGCTACCGGTTGATGGACTAATTGTTGCTTTGTCGCGAGGCATGAGAGATTATACGGTAGCTTAGTACCTGGAGACTTTGCAGCGGCTCACCGATTTCTGGTCAGTGGATGAGGGTGTATTGGTTGGGGCTAGTCATATTTCGTTGACACCCATCCAGCAGTATTTGGAGGCCATCTATGATGACATTGATCATGATACACCGTGGCTTCATATTAGGTGGTACATGAGGTCGTTGTTGTTGCTTATGTTTGGAGGGGTATTGTTCTCGAACACTTCGGGAAACCTAATCAGCTTAAGATTTCTTCATCACCTTAAGCAGCTAGATGATTTACCCCAGTACAGGTGGGGTGTTGTTGTTCTTGTTTACTTGTATCGGAAAATATGTTGAGCATGCATGGGCACCCAACGAGACGTTGCAGGATTTATGTTGTTGTAGCAGGTGGAAATATAGACACATAGTCTCTTTATTATAACTGTTTACTGTGAAAATGGTAATAACAATTAAATTTGATTATGGGATTCTAAAAATACGTGATATATTTTTATGCTAGTTGTTATGTAGTTGATGCTATGTGAAAGACTTAGAAACGATATAGGAGTAGGAGAACATGGTGATAGTTAAACCGAATGATTAATAGTCGGGGCCTCGAGCTTGCTTATTCGAGGGCCTCGGGGTCGAGTCTGAAGCTCGGCTAAGAGCTATATGGGCGACTAAAAGTTAGAATAAAATCAATGACAGCTCTTTATGGTGAATAATAAGCAATAAATCATGAACAATAAATAAAACACAATGAATATAAGCAATAAATGGAGTAATGAACTCAAGAGAATGTGTTAGATAGCAGAAAGAATATTCTTGTGTTTTTAGTATTGGGCAATAGATGTTTACAAAATAATGAGAGTCCCCTTTATAGATGAGGGGGAATCCCAACATAGTACAAAATGCATTGATTACAAAGATATGAGATGGTACAACTAGTTAATGCCTTGATTCACTTTTGGACTAGTCCATTAGACTTTGTCATCCCTAGTCACGTGTCTTGGGAACTCCCACTTTCATCGTAACCGTTGGTCTATACGCCTCGAGGTCGAGTGTCGATGACCTTCGAGGGAGGAAAACTCGGTCGTAGTCTTGAGCCTTCGAGACGTGCTTACAAGGTGTCATAATGACGGGAAATTGGACCCTCCGATTTTTCCATATACAGATAGTCCCCGCGTTTCTTAGAGTGGAACGATAAAAAATGATTTTGATATCCATCTCTCCGAATTTCCCGCGATGATGTCATGTTGATGATGTCATACTTATGACATAAGCCCACTCTAAGAAACGATTTTGATATCCATCTCTCCGAATTTCCTGCAATGATGTCATGTTGATGATGTCATACTTATGACATAAGCCTTTGTGGTAACCGAGACATCCCATCGATCCATCTTTCCAGAATCATTCACAACATTACTATTTCTTATTCTTCAAAGCAATAATGTCGCCGCCGGTTCAGTTCCCAAGGATGCATTAAATGCACCTGCCGATATGTCTTTCAAAGATAATAATGGCGCCGTCAGTTACGTTGTCGCCCTTCCTATAAATGGGAGCCTCCTCTCGGAACCAACTTCTTATTCAAGTGTCTTCCAATATCTATCCGGCCTTCTCTTCTCATCATCCCCATCCATTGTTATCCATCATGTTTGAGGCCCACGGTCTTGAAGTTACATGGCGGCATTCCCACTAGCCACACCATAGCCTTTTTCCCGGGCTTTTCCTTACCGAGCGAGATTACACTATCTTGTCATTGTTGTTGTTGTTATTGTTGTTGTTGTCGTCGTTAGCTCGAGACGACGAGGTAGGGGGCCAATTTCTCTCGGCTCGGGAAAAAGTTTGGACTCTACATTGCTGGTCAGGGGGTGTTCGGACGTTATATCGTTCCTCACCTCCCTCGATTACCCGGTGTGGCACCTCACTCCTTTTGCTTTCCATGGAGTGAGGTGGTACTATCTACTAACTATTGCATCATGCACCGAGGTAACGTCTCAAGAAGTGGCTTACTGGCAAAATCCATACTAGCCAGAGTTTTCACCCAGCCACTTCTTCATTCCTTTCTGCCTCTTCTGCATCACTTTCCTCTTCTCTACCACTTTCCTCTTATTCATCTTCTCCCTTGAAGAAGTCTTTGGGAGACTGAGATGAGACCACCGAGGGAACGACCCTCGAAGATACTGCCGCCGAGGATACCCCCGGGAGAATAGGCTAGGCTCTAAGCTTTAATTATATATTCACCTTTTTGCTTATATGTTTATGTGTAGGGACCCCCTCATGGGAATTCGTAATTATATGTAAAGACCCCTTGTTGGCTTTTGTAATCAAGTGTTTTATGAATACAATGATTTTCCTTTGTTTCTGATGTATGCTTTATTTCCCTTTGACTACTCTTGTGAAGAATCTGAGTGTATGACCCTACTGATTGGTGAAAATATCAAGTCTGGGGGCAAGTGTTTCTTCTGACTTTGATTGATTAACACGCCTTCTCGCAGAACCCTTTGTCGTACCTTGGACCACGCACGGATTAGACTGAATAAACTCGGGTCGTCGGGACCTTGACTTCAAGTTGAATGAGAGTAGGGCATCTAATCCTTAGACTGAGACCTAACCTTTAGACCCAGCGATAATCTTCGAGGGGGGATTTGCTCGGAAGTCCGAGAATAGAAACTGCCTTTATGCTTTCCAGAGTAGTTCCCGAGTGGGGGTTTGCTCAAACCTGGGCCACCTGGAAACTCGCTTTGAACTTAGTGTAGATAAACTTAAGGTGTTGTAGATAGATCCCGGATGAGGGTTTACCCGGGTTTAGATGGTACCCCGAGGCCAATGCCATATGAGTAGAGTTTAAGCATTTATTTTCTTCTTGAGCGAAGCCCTAACTTCTTTTTTATGGAGGTCCTCGAGGTCGTATGCCACCTCATTATCTTCAGTAATGCCAATAGCTTCCTGGAGCCTAACTTTTTTTTATGGAGGTCCTCGAGGTCGGGTACAACCTCGGGACTTTCAATGATGCGAATGGCTTCCTGGAGCCTAACTTCTATTTTATGGAGGTCCTCGAGGTCGGGTACCACCTCGGGACTTTCAATGATGAAAATGGATTCTTGGAGCCTAACTTCTTTTTTATGGAGGTCCTCGAGTTCGGGTACCGCCTCGAGACTTGGTTGACATGGGGTTTTTGACCTTGAAGCGTCGTATGGCAACGTTGAGTGTAGGATATGGTTACAAAATGGCCGAGGTGACTCCGCCGGCGTATCTTTCAAAAGCGATAAAATCTTAGCCAACATTTTTAATCGGCCTTTGAGGCAAGCGGGTGGTCGCCGTTTTTCCATATATAGGGTTGTCTTCGCCCTTTTGGAGATTTTGCTATTCTGGGTAGTTATCCTATTTCGTAGAATTCTCCTTTCTTGCACCAATTTTCCTTTAACTCAAAGATTTCGTCCAAGTCTTTATTCCCATTTCCTTCGTTTTACTATAGATATGGATGTTATGCCTGAATCTGCTTGTCAAGGAGAAAGAAGCTTCGCCTCTGGGCTCTTTTCTTCCGGAGGGAATCTCCCACCAGAAGAGACTTCTAGTGTTCGAGGTTGTCAGTATTATGCCTCGAAGTTCATTTCTTTAACAGGAGAGGAGCATCTCGAATTAGTGAGAAGAGACTATGGATGGGGAGTGAAGGTAGTATTGCATGTACTTTCCCCGGGAGAGAGCGTTATGGATCACGCTGAGGGTTTTTTGAACGTGTATACGTACCCATTCACGCTAGGCCCCCTTGATAGGGTTGTGTTCGACTTCTGTCAAAAGTATCAGGCTACCTTGGCGCAGATCCACCCATCATTTTGGCGGATATCATTGATGATGAGGTTCTTTGCTGAGAAGGCAGGGCTTGAATTCACGCTCAGTCACCTTATCAGGTTGTACCGACCTTTTCACCATCGAGGTATGTTAACCTTACGGTGTCGTTCGGCCACGCCTTTTGTTATCGATGATGAAGAAGACGGAGATTGGGAGTGGATGAGTCGATTCATCCGAGTATGGATTGTTGATATTACCCCTGTGGAGCTTATGTCATTCCCTAAAATATGGAATTATACAAGGAAGTAGTACACTCTTGCCTTCGTAGTTTTTAAATTATGGCGAAGGAGTGTTCCATAAATGTGCCTTCTTTCCCTCTTCTACAGCAATTTCATAGATGTCGCGCGAGGTCCCTGATCTATCAAATTGGGCTCGGGAGTTTGTGGCCCACTCGACCTGCGATGAGCGTAAGTTGCGAGCTTTGTCAAGGGGCATATGGGAGGAAAAACATCATGGTATGTGTTGTGCGATTTATTCCCTTCCCTTTTTTCAGTTGGAAAAGCATTTTCTCTTTCTGCATACTAACCCTGTTATTGTAGGAATCGAGGAGCCTTCCGAGGCGAGGTTGTGCCCCTTTGGAGAGTGAGAATGGTCGCTATCTTCTGGGCTAAAGGGTGATAACAATAAATAGGAGATGCCATTGCAGGGCGACGGTGCTCAAAGCAAGGTGAACCTGGACTGGGGGGACGGAGTAGAAGTACTGACTAAGCCTGCCAAGCCCGTGATTTATGGCTTTGGAAAGGCGGTTTCTCCTATGTTGTCGTCCTCTTTTTCCATCGGAGGTACTTTGAGGGATACTCGAAACCCGGGATCATATGCACCGAGTGACCATGACCTGAACGAGGTAGATTCTTTCGGAACTGAGGGAGCCAGCCTAGTAGATGTGCGCTCGACCTTTGAGGAAGCCCAGCAGTTTCACTCTGCGGTGAGTTTTGTCACAGTCCTTTTGAGTTTCACGCCTTCCCTCCTTATCGAGTTTTCTTTTGCAGGCTTTCGACAAGCTTAAGTCCGATCTGCTTCGTCGCGAGGCTAGGCCGCGGAAAGATCTGGATGGGGAGAAATCCCGTACGCTCATTTGCGATGAAAGGGAAGTAGAGTTGGCACGCTTATGATATGAGGCGAGTCGAAGCTTGAATTATGAGAGCTATTTGAAGGAGCAGGTAGTTTGTGTTCCGAACGAGTGTGTGTTCTTTCTTCTAGATCTTGAGGCTAATGTTTCGTTTATTTCAGTTGCAGAAAAAAATAGAGGACCTGGAGCACCTTCGGAATGAAGTTGTCCAAGCTAAGCGCAAGTATGATGAGTTAAAGGCTCAGGCGGACGTTCAGGCTTCGGTGGAGAAGGGTGCTCTAGGCAAAGACTCTGCCTTTGAGGTTTAACTTCACTTCACTCGTGATAATAGCTGGAGTTTGATCTTTTAAAGATAAAGGCCGAGGTTGTGGACGCCGGGCTGAAGCTGAAATGAGCCGAACTAAAGCCGGTCAGAAAGTGGTGGTCTATTTTGAAGGACATTGCTGATGCTAAAGTTGAGTTGAGTAGGATTCTCGACCACGAGGATAGGAGCAAGGAAATATGCTTGGTGTAAATCTCGAAGGGAAACTGTGACGACCCAAAGGGTCATCACTGTATTTCTCCCTTTTTTCGCGCTTTTGAGGCCTTGAAAACCTCATTTATAGTTGCTTAGATTTTTGTGCGCAATCTGGGCGCGAAGCCGAAAAGTTTTTATGTTAAAATATGTGAATTCTGTGAAAGATTTGAAGAATTATGATATTAATATTGATATAGTTGACTTTGGTCAACATTCTGGGTAAACAGACCCGGACCCGTGATGTGATGGTCCCGGGAGAACCGTAGAAAAATATGGGACTCGGGCATGTGCCCGGAGTCGAAATCCGAGGTCCAGAACCCCGGTAAAAAAATTTTTTTGTTAAATTATTTTCTGAAATTATTAAGGAAACATATAAATGAAAATGAGTTAGAAAATATAGGTATCAGGCTCGTATTTTGGTTCCAACGCTCGGTGCAGGTCTTAAATATACGTTAAGCGCTTTTTGTGAAATTTGGTCGAAATCGGACGTCGTTTGACGTGTTTCGGACCTAAATAGCTAAAGTTGGAAGTTATGAACTTTGAAATGAAAATTTGGAGTTTTGGGACTTTATTCTTTGATTTTGATGTTATTTTGGCGATTTGATCGCTCGAGCAAGTTCGTAGGATGTTATTGAGTTAGTGTGTGTGTTTGGTTGGGAGCCCCGAGGTCTCGGGAGTGATTTCTGGGTTGGTTCGGGATGTTTTTGCACTTAGAATGCATCAGAAAATTCTGTAATTTTTGCACAGACCTTTTCCTCTACGCGATCGCATAGGCATTTCTGCGATCGCATAGAGTCCCTTTGTAACCATCTCACTTTGTTCAATGCAATCGCATTGTTTGGTACGCGATCGTATAGCTCAGCCAGACTCCTCAATGCGATCGTATTCCCCTATTCGCGATCGCATAGCTTTGGACCTCACCCAACATTCCAGGCTTCCCTTCCTCTACGCGATCGCAGAAGCCAA
>MU786676.1:15799-34011 GCA_026770625.1 Nicotiana glauca | reverse complement strand
GGATGGTTTGAGCTGGGAGAGGCTCGGTTGTTGGGTACAGATTTAGTCCAGGAGGCCTTGGATAAGGTCAAGATCATTCAGGACAGGCTTCGTTCGGCTCAGTCGAGGCAAAAGAGTTATGCGGATTGCAAGGTTCGAGATGTAGCTTTCATGGTTGGTGAGCGAGTATTGCTCTGTGTATCGCCTATGAAGGGCGAGATGAGATTTGGGAAGAAGGGCAAGCTTAGCCCTAGGTTCATTTGCCCATTTGAGATACTTGATCGAGTGGGAGAGGTGGCTTATAGACTTGCCTTTCCACCTAGCTTGTATGTCGTGCATCCAATGTTTTATGTGTCTATGCTTCATAGATATTACGGCGATCCTACCCACGTGTTAGATTTCAGCACTGTTCAGTTGGACAAGGATCTGTCCTACGTGGAGGAGCCGGTAGCTATTCTAGACCAGCAGGTTCGACAGTTGAGGTCAAAGAGTTTTCCTTCAGTGCGTGTTTAGTGGCGAGGTCAGCCTCCTGAGGCATCGACCTGGGAGTCCGAGTCTGATATGCGGAGCCGTTACCCTCATCTATTTCTTGACTCAGGTACTTCTTTCTTTTGTCCGTTCGAGGACGAACGGTTGTTTTAGAGGTGGAGAATGTGACGAACCAAAGGGTCATCACCGTATCTCTCCCTTTTCCCGTGCTTCCGAGGCCTTGAAAACCTCATTTATAGTTTTCTCAATTTGCATGCACAGTCCGGACGCGAAGCCGGAAAGTTTTTATGTTAAAATATGTGAATTCTGTGAAAGATCTGAAGAATTATTATATTAATATTGATATAGTTGACTTTGGTCAACATTTTGGGTAAATGGACTCGGACCCGTGATGTGATGGTCCCGGGAAGTCCGTAGAAAAATATGGGACTCGGGCATGTGCCCGGAGTCGAAATTCGAGGTCCAGAACCCCAGTAAAAGAATTTTTCTGTTAAATTATTTTCTAAAATTATTAAGGAAAAATAGAAATTAAAATGAGTTAGAAAATATAGGTACCGAGATCGTATTTTGGTTCTGACGCCCGGTACAAGTCTTAAATATGCGTTAAGCGCTTTCTGTGAAATTTGGTCGAAATCGGACGTCGTTTGACATGTTTCGGACCTAAATAGCTAAAGTTGGAAGTTATGAACTTTGAAATGAAAATTTTGAGTTTTGGGGTTTGATTCTTTGATTTTGATGTTATTTTGGCGATTTGATCGCTCGAGCAAGTTCGTAGGATGTTATTGAGTTAGTGTGTGTGTTTGGTTGGGAGCCCCGAGGGCTCGGGAGTGATTTCGGGGTTGGTTCGGGATGTTTTTGCACTTAGAATGCATCAGAAAATTCTACAATTTTTGCACAGACCTTTTCCTCTACGCGATCGCATAGGTATTTCTTCGATCGCATAGAGTCCTTTGTAGCCATCTCACTTTGTTCAATGCGATCGCATTGTTTGGTACGCGATCGCATTGCTCAGCCAGATTCCTCAATGTGATCGCATTCCCCTATACGCAATCGCATAGCTTTGGACCTCACCCAATATTCCAGGCTTCCCTTCCTCTACGCGATCGCATGACTTCTACGGCGATCGCAGAAGCCAACCTCCTACTCTCTACGCGATCGCATCTGTTTCCTCGCGATCGCATAGGTCAAATAGACCCCCTCCCCCCAGTGAATTCCCTCTACGCGATCGCAGCAACCTTCACGCGATCACATAGCTTCCAGCCTTTCCTCTCCGCGATCACAGTCCTTTTCACGCGATCGCGTAGGGCAATTTCGCCCATTGGTTTTAAAAGCCTAAAACAGTGTTCATTACGGGATTATTCCCATTTGTCTCAAACCTTGTCTTCTCCACAGCACCTAGGCGTATTTCAGAGCTAACCTTCATCAAAGTTCCTTGGGTAAGTATTATCTAACTCATCTTCTTCATTTTCTACCATCATCTATCTAATTCCTAGCCTAAAATCATGAATTAAAGGTAGGAATTAAGGGTTTGGGGTAGAACTAGGGCTTTGGGAATTTTGGGCGATTCAACCTCAATTTGGGGTCGAATCTTGAAACAAATTATATATTTGAACTCGTGGGGTTATGGGTGATTGGAAAATGATCTGAGCCTCGAGTTTGGACCATGTGGGCCCGGTGTCGGATTTTGCTATTTTTGGAAGAATGATGGGAATTCTATTTCTAGACTATGGGATTATGTTTTTGAGCTCTTATTGATACTATTGAATCGAATTATGGCTAGTTATCGTTGTTTCGGAGTTGGATTCTAGAGGAAAGGTTGTGTTAGAGGCTTGATTGCTATTTTCGGACTGAGGTAAGTGTTTGTTCTACCTTTGGCTTGTGGGAATAGGATTAGGATGTTATTTGCTACTTGCTAATTGTGGAGTACGGTGTATAGGCATGGTGACAGTTATCTATGCACCGGAGTCTAGCATGACTGTGAGTCTTAATTGTGTTTAATTCGAATGTTGTGACACAACTCCCTTGCTTAATTGATGAGTTGCATATAATGTGAATAGTTGAGAAAGAATTGGGATTGGTATATCATTGGAGCGTTGGCTCGAACTAAAATCTGTTAATTGAGAAAGAAGGAATTTAAAAGAAGAAGTGTTGTGATTATTCCCTTGCTGGGATTTAAGTATTATATGCTCTCTCTTGCCGGGATATTTGGGCTGTTAGCTGTACCCTTGCTGGGTTAAAGTGTTATGTTGTTGAATTTCCCCAATGGGGCCTTCTTTACAAAATCAAATATTATGAATTGGGATCGTGTGGCACGCCGACCACTATATATATTATGAATTGGGATCATATGGCACGCCGACCACTTATATATATTATGAATTGGGATCGTGTGGCACGCCGACCACTTATATATATTATGAATTGGGATCGTATGGCACGCCGACCACTTATGAATTATAATATGGGATCGTGTGGCACGGCGACCACTTATACAATTATAATATGGGATCGTGTGGCACGCCGACCACTTATGCACTGATAAATGGGATCGTGTGGCGCGCCGTCCACTTAGACTTATATATTCATACGAGTTATGGTATTGAGATGGTTACATTGTTATATCTGTCGATTTGTTCTTTACTGTATCTCCCCGAGCATGTCCCTTTTTCCCCTTTGTTACTGGTATTTCCTTGTTGTTATTTCCATTGTTGTACATATATATAGATATCTGCACAGGTTGATTTCAGTAGGTTCTGTATAGCCTCGTCACTACCTCGCCAGGGTTAGGCCAGGCACTTACCAGCACATGGGGTCAGTTGTGCTGATGCTACACTCTGTGCCTTTTTGTGCACAGATCAGGATGCAGCTTACGGACCACAGCGGTAGGATTTTCTGGGAGTTATCTTCAATCCTGGGACTCTCGAGGTAGCCTAGCTGGCGTTCGCAGGCCGAAGTCCCTTTCCTTACTTTTGTTTGTTCATCTTGTATCAGGCAAACATTATGTATTTTTTTTTTCAGACTTATTTGTAGTATTTTGTAGTAGTCCGTGAGTAGTGACACCAGATACTGGGTAGAAGTAAATCTTGAAACCTTTCACATTTTTCCGTCTGTAGTTATTTAAGTATTTATAAGTCTTCCGCATTTGATTATCATTTCAGTTTATTATAATTGTTTAAAAGAAAATAATAGAAATGTTGTATGGGATGGCTTGCCTAGCTCTTACAGTAGGCGCCATCACGACTCCTTATGGTGGGAAATCCGGGTCGTGACAGAAACCCTTGAGGACATCCATGCTAGGGGCTTTAACCTTTTGGGAGAGGTAAAGCGGGCGAGGGTGGACGAGTGTAGTGCTCGGTTACTTCTGTCTAACGCCGAGGATAGCGAAGATGAGGCCGACGGGCCATAGTCCCCAGGGGGAACATAGATTTTACTTTCTGATTCTGTATATAGCATTTTCAAAGCACGTTTGTAAATGGAGCTTGTGTTTTTTCACATGCATACATAAAGAGGAAACCTCGCGGTTTTGTTTCTCTTGCATTTCCTTTTGCCTTAATTTTGGCCAGGTGACGTGGTCTTTGAGTTGAGAGGAGTCCTTAGATTCGTGGTATGGCCCTGGAGCTCATTAGGCTGGCTCGTAGGCTCTTACGCGCTTGTTCAATGCGACCTTTTAGTATAAGATGGTGACAACAGCTCTTATGCTTTTCTCTTAGGCAGATTTGTTAACTATTTTGGGTTCAGTCTCCGAATCGGGTTTCGAGTTGAGCTCATTCGACCCTCAAGTTTTTGAATTTAAAGCTGGCCCTAAGGCTTTTATGCGTTGGGTCTGTATGACCTTTTGTATGGGCCGGCAATAATAGTTTTTACGCCTTGGGGTCAATGCAAACTTTTATGCGTGGCCTGACGATAGTGGCTCTTACGCCTTGGGTCGATACGACCTTTTACGTGTGGGTTAGCAACAATGGTTCTTACGCCTTGGGTCGATGCGACCTTTTATGTAGGCTTTATTTTTCCCTCGATAAGGAATTTTTAAAATAGTGTTCTTCGACGGTTTAATAAAAACCTCGATTACAAGTCCTTATATGGCGATGATCGAGCACCTTGGGAGGTTTGGCTTCGAAGCTGAGTACCTCGAAGCCATTATTTAGAAGCTGGCATAGTTGAAGCTCTTTTGCCTATGTCGAGGGTAGCCTGTTTAACCGGTTCTTTCGAAGTAGATTCGAAGTAATTGAAGGCTTGTGATTTTGTAGCGACGGTCGGGCATCCCCGAGTCGCGTTAGTTTGGCTGGTACAGCCTTGTGACCATAGTCATTTGTGTTTGGCCAGAGCCATTTAGTCCTGAATGAACTAGTTTTGGATTCTATATCGAGGGTATGCTTTTTAGGGGTGTTACCATTTCGATATATAGCCTTAACTTTGAGATTGCGTTTATGCCTTTAGTAAGGTCTTACAAGTTTTACATGCCTTCGAGGTCTTACAGTTTGGGTACAAGTATGGTTCATGCCTTGCTCGAAGTCTTAAGATACTGTCACCTGATTGAGATTTTACAGATATTATTGTTGCCTTATATAGGTCTTACGAGACTAAGGCTACCCGTATGTGGTCATATGGCCTTAGGTTATGATAAGTCGACAGAAATGGCGACTGACGGTAGTCCCCAAGTCGTCGAGGGTTTCTCGTCTTGGGAGCCATTACTTGTGAACTTGGTATTGCTTCATTGAGGCCTTGCGATTTTGGAGTTTCCGACCCGGAGGTCATGTGGCCTTGAGTTTTCGATGCCATTCCCCTAGTGTTCGAGACATTTTTTTGGCTCTAGAGCTATTTTGTGATCTTGATGTTACCTCATTGAGGGCTTACGAGTTAGGAGCTCCGACCCGTGGGTTGCGTTAGTTTTAGTTGTTGACGCCAGTCCCCGAGTGTTCTGGATGCTTTCGACAGAGGAGTCATTTTTGCAAAAATACCAAGTTTCTTTTGAAGCGTGAAATGTTTTGATGAAAAGTGTTCTTCGATTACTTGGTACAAGTATACATGCCTTTGCTATTTGGGGCTAGGTTGTTCTAATGCGGACACAGTTTGTTTGACCATTTAGCCCGGTACATTATTTTCCTATCGAGACCCTACTTAGCGTGTCTAGGCTTCTCCAAGTAGGTGACCTATCGAGACCCTACTTAGCGTGTCCTTCGGCTCCTTCAAAGGTAGAGGTACCGGTGTCGGGGCCACATCGTGCACCGGGAACATTTTTCTCGTTGTATGATGTACACCATAGATGGTTTTAATCCTATCCTTTTTGGGGAATTTAATCATTTGATGGAGGTTGGATGGTATTGCTGTCATGTAGTGTATCCATGGCCTTCCGAGCAAGGCGTTGTACCTCATGTCTCCCTAGATGACATGGAATTTGGAATTTTGGGTTGTGCTAGCCACGTTGACTGGAAGGGTGATTTCCCCTTTCATTGTTTCGCTCGCCATGTTAAATTCGTTGAGGACTCGAGAGGTGGGTATGATTTGGTCAAGCAGTCCGAGATGCACTACCACCCTCGACCTGATAATGTTGGCCGAGCTACCTGGATCCATAAGCACACATTTAATTTGAAATGTATTTACAAGGAAAGAGATTACCAGTGCATCGTTGTGAGGTTAAGACAAGGTCTCGATGTCCTCATCGCTGAATGTGAGGGCATCCTCGGGTATGTAGCCCCGAGTTCACTTTTCTCTGTTGATGAATATTTTTGTTCTTCTCATCATGGGCTCATATGGGGCATCTATTCCTCCCAAGATCATGTGGATGACGTGTTGTGGCTCATTCGTTTCAGTTTTCTTGGCCGCCTCTCTTTCTCGGAACTGATTTTTGGTCCGGTCGCTTAGGAATTCTTGGAGCTGACCTTTATTGAGTAGTCTGGCTACTTCTTCTCGGAGCTGGTGACAATCCTCGATCATGTGGCCGTGCATGTTATGAAAGTCACACACTAAGTTATGATTCCTTTGTGAAGGATCTGATAGTACAGGCCTGGGCCATCTGGCATCTCTGATTTTACTGATGGCGAACACGATGTTTGATACATCAATGTTGAAGTTGTATTCTGACAAGCGAGGTGCCTCTATTGTCCCTATGTGCCTATCAAATTCGGCTCTATTAACAAGTCTCTGAGGATTTTGTCCTCGATCCATCATTCGATCATTGATGGGTATGTCACGCCTCCGGGTGTTTCTCCTATCTTCAGTGTATGGCTGGTACCTTTCTTTTTTTGGCTTCGGCTCCTTCGCCAGAAACCTGCTTGGATATACTAAGCATGATGGGGCTCCTAGTTGGTCATCTTCGACCCTTATATTTGATTGGTATCGGTTGTGTACGTCCGAACAAGTCACGTCCGGGTACTCGACTAGGTTCTGTTTTAGCTGTTTAGAAGCCACCGAGCTTCGTTCTTTCAGACCTTGAGTGAAGGCCTGTACTTCCCAATCGTCGAAGACTAGTGGTAGTTCCATTCGTTCCATTTGAAAGCGAGATACGGACTCTTGCAGCATCTCATTCTCCCTCTGCTTAATCTTGAAGATGCCGGATTTACTTGTTGCTACCTTGATGGCACCAGCATGTGTCTTTACGAAATAATCCGCCAGTATGGTGAATGAATCTACCGAGTTTGGGACCAGGATGTGATTCCACATCACTGCCCCTTTAGAAAGTGTTTCCCCGAACTTTTTTAGCAAGACGGACTCGATCTCATCGTCCCTCACGTCGTTGCCCCTTCACCGCACGGGTGTAAGAAGTAACATGCTCATTGGGGTACGAGGTTTAGTTGTACTTCGGAAGGTCTGGCATTCTAAACTTCTTCGAAATGGGTTTTAGAGCCACTTCCTGGGGAACGGCTTTTGCACGAACTTCTTTGAATCCGCACCTTTCAGGATCGGGGGTGCTCCCAGAATCTGGTTGACCCTGGAAGTGTAGGTCTGGACCTTTTTGTCATTGGGCTCTATCTTCTTCTCGCCCAATTCAATCCTCCTCGTGAGATCCTCGAGCATCTTTACGATGGAGGGGTCGGCTGCCGACCAGTTGTTGCTTGATCTCTCTGGTACCTACCTGGCTGGTGGAGCCGTCCCCGGTGCTACCGTGCTAGGAGTTTTCTAGTGACTTTGCAACTGAGCAATATCCAACTATTGTGCCTACAACATTTGAAAAATAACATGAAGGCTAACCATATGTTCTTCCCGAGCTAGGGTTTTCTGGGCTTCTTGTTGGTCACTTTAGTGTATGCTCCTGTTGGTGTAGGAGATTATTTCGACGTGTTGAGAATCGCGTGAAACCGCATCCACGGGAATCAATTCTGATGCATTCTCAGGGTTTCGTGGTGGTACACCAACACTTAGGACGTCAACACCATTTTATCCATGATCTTCAAGGTTGACGTTTTCACGTGCGTTTACTGAGTCAGACATTTTAACCTGAAATCAAAGATCCTGGAAAGGAAAAAGTTTGAAAGATAACTTGCGTTATGTGGTTAAACCAGCAAAAAAATAATCACTATTAATTTTAGACCCACGGTGGGCGCCAAACTGTTTACCGTGAAAATGGTAATAACAATTAAATTTAATTATGGGATTCTAAAAATACGTGGTCTATTTTTATGCTAGTGTTATATAGTTGATGCTATGTGAAAGACTTAGAAACGATATAGGAGTTGGAGAACAAGGTGATAGCCAAATCGAGTGATTAATAGTCGGGGCCTCGAGCTTGGTTATTCGAGGGCCTCGGGGTCGAGTCTGAAGCTTGGTTGAGAGCTATCAAGGGTTATCGATGGGCGACTAACAGTTAGAATAAAATCAATGACGGCTCTTTATGGCCAATAATAAGCAATAAATGATGAACAACAAATAGAACACAATGAATGTAAGTAATAAATGGAGTAATAAACTCAAAGAATGTGTTAGAGAGCAGAGAGAATGTTCTTGTGTATTTAGTATTGAGCAACAAATGTTTACAAAATGACAAGGGTCCCTTTTATAGATGAGGGGGAATCCCAACCTAGTACAAAATGCTTTGCTTACAAAGATATGGAGTGGTACAACTAGTTAATGCCTTGATTCATTTTTTGACTAGTCCAGTTGACTTTGTCAGCCCTATTCACGTGTCTTGGGAACTCCCTACTTTCACCGTAACCGTTGGTCTGTACTACCTCGAGGTCGAGCATCGATAACCCGCGAGGGAAGAAAACTCAGCCATAGTCTCGAGCCTTCAAGACGTGCTTACAAGGTGTCGTAATGACGGGAAATTGGACCCTCCGATTTTTTCGTATACAATAACATACATCATAAAAATATACCTTAAATTTTGCGTCCAAATTTTATATTAGGTTAGGGCCTGGGAGCGGTTCCTGCAATTGCAGCCACCTCTGCCACCCATATCTCAGGATGCACCACCTCCACCGTTTCTCCCTTTGGCTAGGAAGTGGGTTGCGAGGTAAGGATGTTGATGCGCATATAAGGCTCTACATAATCTTTTGTATTGTAGAGATTTGTTAGATTTACTAGAGGACGCGCAGGTAATTCTATACTTAAGTTTACTTGGCCTGGATTTATATGTGTTGCGTATACTCATGTTTCATGATTTTACGTGATATTTCATTTGGACGCCCTACAACGGCGCGCTTATAGCTAGTTTTCCCGATTATTGCTCGATTGGGCGACTTATGTGGAGCTCTTCTGTCATGTTGGCATGTCTCTATATCGTCGAGCATCATGCCACCAAGCAAGTCCTTCGCCAGTTTGGTCAATCGCAATATGTACCTCCACCGCCCGCTTGGGTTAGGACTTATTACTAGCGGCATGATCATTTGAAGGTTGACCAGGCATATGAGGCATGGCTAGAGGCGCAGATCGACAGTTGGGACCAGTGGCATGACCTGATTCCACCACCCCTCCATCCATCTTATGTATGATGAGCATGTGTATATCGGCTGGTACCGCAGCATTACCTGACTTATCATCGGGAATCCCATTCATCGCGCTGGCGGTCGGTTCATTCCATACGCCGGGTGGCATGAGGCGCTGGTATGTTATTTGGTAACATTACTGTTTAATGAATACTTAGTTATAACATTAACATTACCATTTTCCATTAATATTTTACATGATGTGCAGGTTATTGGACTACATATGTTCCACCAGTTGGGACTAAAGATGCAGCAGCATGCCGGCGAGGGAGCGGTCACTTTGCACGACTATGGCCGACAGGTTACAGATTTGGGTGCTCGGACATTACAGCGAGCCCGGGATAGTGAGCACTTAGCATACGAGGCTGATTATATGGCGACAGAGCAATACCGTCGGGGGCCAGCAGAGCAGCCTGAGCGTGGTCGACGTGGCGGGGTGTGCCACGAGGTAGGGCTATCCCACGAGGTCATGGTAGTCGGCAAAAAGCTGGGGTCGGCGAGGAACTGGTCCCCAGTAAGGAGGTGCTGAGGCACCTATTGAGGATGTTGTAGTCGATCAGCCAAGTGACCACCATGATCTTAGCGATATCCCGTCATTTAGCCTGGGAATTACTCCAGGGACTTCGCAAGTGACCCGTCAGCTCCATTATTGTTCGCGGGCACGACCTTTACCTCGCAAGGATGTGCATTTTCCTGACCTTCCAGAGGCATCGATGGCTGTTGATCTTCATCCGGTACGAGATGTGGATAGTGGGTGTCGACTTAGTTATGGCTCACCACAGAGGGATGTTGAGGATCTTTCACAGGATTTGGTTAGTTTGTATTACTATTACTTAATTTTATTGTTTATCTCATTGATTAGTCATAAATATTAAATCATATTTTTTAAGCCATCATCCTCGCCCGTCGTAGAGGCCACTAGGGTGCGACACTAATATACCTAAGACGGATGAGTATATTCAGGAGCCCGCTGCGATCGTGGTAAGACATTTTACTTATTTTTATGCAATCAACCCTTACTTTACTATTATATATTTGATATACTAATATAAATCATTATTCTATAGGTTACTGCTGTACCGACAACCCTTTTTACTAAGTCTGCCAGCCTTACTAACGATCATGCTGTATATCATCCTCCGATAAAGAGGCGTCGTGATGAGGATGATCCTGATAGTGTTATGGGTGGGATGGAATGCGCTTGAGGCCAGCGGCTGCTTTAAAGCATAAAGGATGTGGGACACATTGTTTATTTTTTATTATTTTATGTACATATGACAATCAGTAAATAATGAGAACTATTTTTATTGTTTACATTATATGTGCATTATGTTCTTATTTCTCTAGTTCTTCGTTATTTTAATACTACAACACAAACACAAACATAGCAACTTAACATAATTTAAATTCAGTACAATAAATAAAAATACAAGACACGGAATACATAAAGATAAAATACTACACTCAACACATTTATGTCATTGATTAGTCACTACCCCCTAATATTCTCTGCTCCAACCACTTAAATTTCTCTTCTAGCTTATTTTTTCTTCTTCCGCCTCTTTTAATTTCTCCTGCAATTCTGCAATTTCTTGTTTCATTTCAGACTCACGGCGTTAGTATTCATATTTCATATTCCAAATATACTGCAAAGATTTTTTGTAGCATTCATGCTCAATGGGTTAATCATACCATTCCTCAAAATCGCATTAATTTCCGTCATTCCCTCCAAACCTGTTTACACACATCCAGTATTTGCGTCCAACATGACCATCGAACCAACATGAGTTCATCATACATCGTTTGCCACAATAACACATTTTTTGGTCATTGCGTTAATGAAAAGAAACCCTGCTTTTATGGAAAGTGTTGCTATTTATTTTGGTTAAGCGCAGATAATAACTAAAATGCACTAGTTATTTATAAACAAGGAAACACATATAACGTGGTATGTAACTGCGTTATGCTTTACATGTTAATGATTCTTTACGGTACAATACATCTTTTGCAGGCGAGCACCTTTTGCAGAACGTCATCTTTATCAGGTTGACAAGACAATACACATAACATGGTATGTAACCACGCTATGCTTCGTGTGCTAATTATTATTTACGGTACAATACAGCTTTTACATAAGACAGCTTTTGCAGAAAGGTAGCTTTATCAGGTCGACAAGACAATACACTTAACGTGGTATGTAACCGCATTATGCTTCGCGTGCTAATAATTATTTTGGGTATAAAAAACTTCTTAAACTGAATCGAGCCATACGTATTTCAAAGACCTTTTGAATAAACACTATAACATCCATTAAAAAATGCCTCTAACATTTAACAAGTGGTTCAAAAAGAGGCAAAAGGGTGAAGGAAGTTCAACTGATCCCCATGGATCATGTCTTAACACTATTTAATATGATAGGTTGCTACATTAACTTGAGTGATGACAAGTGGTATGGTGTTGTCTGTACTTTGGAAAATCAACCTATCAATATACACATTGATCTCAAAGTCGCAGGGCACATTATTAATGGTGAAGCGCATTATACAAAGCCTGAAGGTATGCGAATTTACGGCGAAAAACTACAATGGGTTCCTATTTACTCAAAACGGTGTGACTACGAAGTACTATGTCGCTGGCATGGGCTTGTTGTGCCACAAGCATTGTTTGCAGCCTTCCAAACAAACACACAAAGATGAACCAGAAGTGATTTGGCATCTGATGAAGGAGATTCTAGAGATGGAAAAGGCACTTGCTATTCATTATGCAGTGGATGATCTTAACTTCTTGAGAGGAACGAAGGATCAATATTGAGATTTATTAGAAAATGATAAATTGCATAGAGAGAATGATTATCCTGTTTTCCCAACAGTTGTCGAGTGGGCGAGACTACATAAGTTTCTACCAAAGACATTAGACATAGGTGTCCCATATTGTTGTAGAAGTCAGGCAAGTGGTCTTCTTGATGATAGCGATGAAATGCGAGAAATGTGTGTCAATTGGGGCCTAGATTACGATGCCCTCAGTCCCGAAGGGTACATACACGATGTTGACGAAGAAGTTGAAGATAGTAATAATGAAAGAGTGTCAGACTGCAATGATAATGGCGAATGACAATTTTTTTAGTTGTTTAAATGGATTTATGCTAGATTGTTGTACTGAAGTATTAATGTTAAATATCAATAAGATTTAACAGGAATGGAAATTATTTCATACATTCTTCAAGATAAACAAGTACATACACTTATTACAATCACATTACAAACAAGATAAACAAAACAATACGTGTATCCTTGATAGTTGGGCACATTAGATAAACTTTCACCAGGAGCTGGATTACTATCACCACCCAAACCAGTTGAAGGACATTTACGATTGTCGTGTCCTATTTGCAAGCATATGCCACATTTACGCGCGTAAACGGTATCACCAACATTTAGTTTCGTATACATGTTCTTTTTTGCACTTGTAGCTTACGCAAATAGTCCTTGTTACACACAATTTTAAATGGTTCTGGCGGCCAATAATGCTCAGCACCCGCTGGCTGCAACTGCCTACTATATGTGTTTAAGTATGCAGTAACACTATATTGTTTATCAACATAGTTGGTTAGCCCTAAACCTGTATGTTGAAAACACTTGATGGCATATGAGCACGACATGGTATATGGACCATTTCCTACAAGAACACAACCTGCTAGCTTCATTTACAGTATGTAAATTATTTTCCCGATTTTGATGGATAGCGGTGCGAACTTCAAAAATATTTCGCTCGTTACAATACTGTAAAACTTAATGCCAATGTGCTCGCCTCTTGTGTTTCTCAAATATTTTCATTGTTTTGGCATAAATTCAACACCCATCTCCATCAGTTCCGATACACCTCTATGCCTTTCAACAAACATCTCCGCCATCTGTTTGAATGGCATCCGCACCATGGCGGCGACATGCAATCCAGATGCAGACTTCAATAACCCGTTGAAAGACTCTGACACATTTGTAGTCAAGGTTTTCCATCGTCTGCCACCATCTGCATGCAATGTTCACTTGTGAAGCTCATGTCGCATTAACCAATGATAGGCTCTTTTGTCTTCCTGCTGGATCGGTTCCATGCGCCTCCTGAATTTGCACTCCTGGTGATCAGTTGCAGCCATTCATATTAAATCATGCAAGTACTTGTTGGGATATTTCTTCTGGAAATTGGCCTTCAGATGCCTCACACAGTAACAGTGGTATACATACAGTCCCTTCCATTCAGGCAAGTGCTCTACAGAACTTAATATACCCCCATGTTGATCAGATATTAGACAAATACCTGAACGTTGTTTGACAACGTGATCCGTCAAGTGGTTAAAAAATAACGCCCACATCTCTTGGTTTTCATTGGCACAGATGGCAAAAGCTAGGGGAAATATTTGTCCACTCTCATCTACTGCAATGGCGATCAACAACTTAATATCATATTTTTCATAGACCTGAGTACCGTCTATGGATATTATTGGGCGAGTATATACAAAACCATCTATTGTTGGTTTAAATTCCCATAACACGTATCTAAATATATATGTTGGTATTCTCGCACTCCTCTCAAGCTTCCATTCAACAATAGTTTCGGGGTTAAAATGTTGTCATACGGCCATGTACCTGGGTAGATATGCAAATGACTTATCCCAGTCACCATAAACAATTGCAGATGCATGTTTGCACCCGAGATATGCCTTTCTTTTGGTAATAGTACACCCATATTCCTAGTGAATGGATGTAATACACTCTTTGATCTTGTACCTTATGGATGCTTCAATGTGTGAAATCAAGAGAAGAGAAATTAAGTCAACATCCAAGTTGAAGTGATTCCCACTAAATGTGTCCATTTCACAATTGTGGGTGCTAATGTATTTACCCACTTTCCACATATTTATTTTCTTCTTTATCGCACGCAGCATCCAATTACAACCTGTAAACTATCTACGGCAAACAACCTTGTATACATCCGGAGATGACTCCCATACGATCATCTCACGGCACTCTTTTACGCTATACATTTTCACTGCTCTGCTTAGGTGCACCTTATCAGGAAAAAGCATACCCTTTAACAATAGCGTTGGTCTAGATTTATCCCACATTGTTGTCCAAATTTCGTCAATATCCCTTGTGAAGGCATCTATATCCAGCGTACTTCGAAAATGATTAAGATAGGGAATATGACTCGAAAAAATGGCGCATGGGACTCCTACACTCTTGGTATAACGGGAGGTAGAGCATGTTCCCTCGTCAAATCAGGACTGGGATTCTCTTCCTCCTCGTCGTCACTCCCGTCAGGGAAGGGTGTGTCATCTTCAAACTCATCGGCATTGTTGTCATAATCACTATTTTCTTCCTTACTCTGCGCATCTGCCAAATTCTGAGTTAATATGTCATCTACGGGCAATTGAGTGAGGACAGGACCATCAAGTTGCTCGTTTTCAACGCACAACCAAAGAAATAATGAGTTACTGAAATTGGTCAAAACTATACATATAATTTTATATATTCACTTACAAATCATAATGTGTTGATATCCCATGATGCACATTATCTTGTTAATGCCGACATGCAGATGGACCATCATGATCTAACACACCAAAACTGGGCATATTCCAACTGGTCATTTGTTCATAACTTGTAAAATTCATATCTGGTCGATATCCCTTATGGAATATATGAGTTTTAATAATACAAATACAATACACAAAAATATACATCGTAACGCAAAGGATAATTTAAGTTTACCACTCAACTTGTGAATTATGTATACTAGATGAAAAATTATTTTCCCGCTCCTCGTTCGCCCGTGGAGATAAGTTAAGATCCGACCAAACTCTTTCAGCCGGAACCTATTCGGCTAAAACTGCTCCAAAATAACCACCCGATATTTTAGGGATTTCCCTACTTTGCGCAACCTCGTAATTGTGATGTCTTCAGCCTTGATGTACATTTCCAACAATTTATCACAATTAATTCCCTGTATTCATCTGGAGTTCCCAAAAAATCTCTCAGAGTTTAATCATCTTCGATGTTAAACTCTGCATAATAAGCAAACCCTAGTGGAGTCAGAGGATACAGATATCTTCCGGTTATTTTAAGATTCATCAAACGATTGCTCATACTCATTTTATCACATAACAACGATATCAATCTATCGTATACCATTGTAAGTGGCAACTTAATATGACACTGTGGAGATAAACTATAGATTACTGAGTTATTCGCCACCACAACCTCACCCCCTCTCCCGTCCCAATATAATGAAACCCTAATTTTTCGCTCTTCAGACATTATGAAAAAATACAAAATAACTTAACAAAGAAAAATTTAAAACACTTGAATATGTTTATGAATGGATATTTACATAATCCTTTACCTCTTTAAATAAGGCAAAAGGTGCACTTATTAGAGGTATGGCGTTTTAAAAAAATATTATACCCAGTTTGAATTATTGTTATGTCAATTAACCACAGAAGAATTATTTGTGGGCCCATTTAATATGTATAGCGTTTTAGTAAAAACGCTATGTATATAGCGTCTTTTTAAAAGACGCTATACTTAACTGGCCAAGCGGCCGTTAAAGTATAGCATATTTTTAGAAGACGCTATATATATTTGGTAACTCTTTTTCCTCCCACATATTTCGGTCCTTGAGTAAAAAGAATCACATTTTAGTTCCGAACTCCATATTTCATCTTCTATACTTATTATATACACAAATATTCATCTTGTGTTTCAAGTAGAAAAGTTTGTAATGTTGGTCTACCAAAAAAAATGTTGGTCTAATCATTAATTACAAAGAAGAATGTTGACTAATTCAGTGGCGGATGTTTTTATAAGTGGTGTTAATACATGAAAAGAATGAACAAATAAATAAATTAATATAACGCTAAGTGGTGTCATATTTTATATTTATACCTAATATTTTAATTTTATTTCTTCTTTATATATGCATATTATGAAAAAAGTTTAATAAAGCGGTGTAACATAACACCGCGGGGAATAAGGTGCCTACGCCTAGTCTAATCATAACAAATTTGTGGCGTACTTAACAACCAAAAGCTACGGGTAGTTTTTATAGGTCGACATCCTCTTATAATAGCTAGTGGTGCTGAAAAAGTGTTTCATTGAAACTCTAATTAGCCATGAAAATCAAATTATTATTGGATGCAGTATTAAAAACTAAATATATTATGTATCAGTATCATAAGGGAAAATTTCAGTTCCTCCTATCCTACTCGACCAAACGAAGGTGATATGAAACGTCTCACTTTTATCGCCCTTGTCCCTTATTGTTTAACTAAGGATTGTCATTACGTGTCGAAAGTCCAATAAAAATTAACTCTATGTGAATGAAATTTAGAATTTCCTATGCAGTGGACTGGCTACCTCATTTGGTTATAATTAATTAATCTCTCACATAAAGACTCCAGATATTTAATTAAAATTTTATTTTATTTTGCTTATTAGGAGGATTATTTACTTTTGAGTTGAATGTTCAAAGCATTTTAGAGAAGACAAGTAGACATAGTAAAATTTCAAGTAAAAATCTTTATAGATTTGTCACTTTTAAGTTGATGAAATTTTTTATTTGTAAGTGAGAGATTAATGCGTTAAAAACACGCCTTAACCTTTATTGGATTCTAAAATCTCGGACCAAGCATTTTGGTTCTTTGACCTAGCTATTTTACTGAGTTCTTAGTAAACATAGCAGGAATAGTTTAGTGCACTTTCTCTTCATACTAAAAGTCAAAGAATCAGTATACTTGGGAAAAAAGGAAGAGAAAAAAGTTCATGACAAGGAGTCAAGGACACAAGAGCTTAATATAAAAGGCAGAGAATAAATTAATGCATAGTCATTTTTTTCTCTTTTAATTTCAATACCGAAACGAATCCATTTTACTTTCCCGAAATAAAAGGGTTTTTTCAAGTGATTTGCTATCCGCCCATTTAAGAAAGAAGTATTCTTTACCTGAAAATTTTACATTCCTATGCTTAATCCCAAGACATTTGATAAATTGTTTCTCATATATAAAAGTTATACTAAAACATGATTCCAGGTAGAGAGGTTCATTCCGTTATAAAATGAATATGTGAAAGAAACAACTTGGAAGAGTTGATCTACTTAGTAAGTTAGAATATTACAAGTAGCATTAAATTTTTTTTTTTTAATTTGGTTTTATATTTGTCATTTTCAAAAGATAAAATTATTTTTAAGTCCTCCTTTCCATTCTTTTCTTTTTCATTGAAAGCTACTCTCATCTTTATGTTCGGATATAAAAGTTTGAAGTAGACACAATTTCCCATTTCTTGTTCAACGTTCAAAGTGAATCAAACAATTTAATCTTTAATAACTACTCTATATATATATATATATATATATATTCATTAGCTTTATGTATTCATTAGCTGCAAATAATTTCTTTGTTCGTGATCATAGTTATTGTTTGTACAAATTTTTAAAAACCTGTTGGTCAATAACAATGGACACATATCTGAAATATTTTCTCGAAGAATGTCAGAATTTCCTAAATAAAACAATTATTCAACTAGTACTAGTTTGTTTTAAAAAATGGAAAGAGCTTCTCTAAACTAGCGTTTGGACATAGATTGGATTGAAACTTGAAAAAAAAAAAATTTGAAGTTGTGTTGAAAAATAATTTTTGAAAGTTGAATTTGTATTTGGAAATACATTTTATTTGAATAACAGTTAAATTTTTACGAGTGAAAAACTTTTCACCCAAAAACTGACCTAAACCAATTTTGGGGAACTTGGAAATTTTTGGATTCCCCCCCCCCCCCC
>MU786674.1:41236-57794 GCA_026770625.1 Nicotiana glauca | reverse complement strand
GAATTCACTTCCGATTGCGCCCCCAAATCTAGAATCACCATACGGAGCTATTCACAGTCTCGGAATCCCAAACAGACATCGATAACACTAAAATGCTCTTCAAGCCAAACTTATGAAATTTCTTCTAAAATGCTAACTTCCTCATTAGGCGCCAAAACGCTCCCGGGTTCTCCAAAACCCAGTCCGGGCATACACCCCAGTCCGAAATCATCATACGAAACTGCTGGAACCTTCAGATTCCAATTCCGAGGTTGTTTACTTGAAATTCCAACCCTAGTTCATTCTTTCAACTTTAAGCTCCCGAAATAAGAATTCTCTTCTCAAATAAACTCTGGACTTCCCGAAATCAAATTCCGACCATGCGTACAAGTCAATATACCTGAAATGAAGCTACTCATGGCCTCAGACTATTGAACGACGTGCTAGGACTCAAAACGACCGGTCAGGTAGTTACATTTTGGAACTTAAAGAAATTGCAGAAAATATTGCAGCAGCCCAGTTCTGGTTTCCTTCTTTGCATTCGTAATTTGGGTCTCGCATTCGCGAAGAGGAGCTGGGGCTGGAGGGGAGATTCTACTTTACGTTCGCGAAGTGCATCCTGCATTCGCGAAGGGGTGTGGTCTTGAGCTACGTGTTTGCGAGAAGGGGAGCCACGTTCGCGATGTACTGGGAAGCTGAGCTTCGCGTTCCGAGTAAGGAGTCGCGTTTGCAAAAAAGGAAAAAAGATCAACGTCAATTTCTGCTTCGCGAATGCGAGGCTTTGATCGCATTCGCGAAGAAGGATTTTAAATGTCTGGGCAGAATGTTTTAAAAGGCTTATTTTGTGAATTTTAGCCTAGTTTCCTCCATTTTTAGGCGATTTTGAAGATTTTTGAAGAAGGTTGAAGAGGGATTCAAGGGGAATCACTTGGAGGTAATATTTTTGACTTCACAACTCGTTTTTATGTGATTAATTACCTGATTAGTGGTGGAAAGTTTGGAGAAATGGGTAATTAGGGCTTGAGTTTAAGAGAACCAAAAAGGGGTATTTGAAGGGACAATTGAACTCCAATTTTAGTGTTCTTGCTATGCATAGACTCGTGAGAGTATGATGATTATGAAAATATAGATTTCACTCGATTCCGAGATGTGGGCCTGAGGGACATTTTGGTCATTTTACCTAATTTTGTGTATTAGCTTAGAATTTAATTAAAGAATCAGTTACTTGAAGTGTTATTTACATTATAAAATTTAATTGAATAGATTTGGGTCATTTGGAGTCGAATACTCATGGCAAAGGCGTAGTTTCGGGTTGACTTGCACTTGTTCGAGGTTAGTGGATTGTCTAACCTTGTGTGGGGGAATCTTTCCCCTTGGGATTGATATTGTGGTAATTGAAATGCCTCGTACGTGAGGTGAAGAGCGCGTACTTGTGCTAATTGTTGGAAATCCGATTTTTCATAAAACAAAAAATAGCCTTGAATTGTGTTCTTCCTTTTCTTGCTTACACTGTTTGAAAACTAAACCTTCTGTTAGCCTAAAGAAGCATGTCTACTTGCCTAAATTGCTCCATTTGCCTTAACCGCCTTATTTGTATTACGTGAACCATGCTAGGTTAGGATTTCCTGCTTCAATTTGATATGTAATTGAATGGATTGAATTCTTGTTGTTGCTGCGTATTTACTTTGGACTACGAGACGGTATCCCGGGAGCTCCCCTGTATGTTTACTTAGGGACTACGGAATTGTATTCCGGGAGATCTCCCTGTACTTTTACATTGGAACTACGGAATTGCACACGGTAGATTTCCGTGCATTTATGTGTTGGACTACGGGACTGCACCCGGGAGATCCACTGGATATGGTATTTATATTTTTGGACTACAGGACGGTATCCTGGGAGATCCTCGGTTGTTATCTTGGAGCTGAGTTGTATTCTCTTACTGTGTTTTACTTGCCTCTGTGATAGCTGTTGTTGTCCTTCATATCTTGTGTTACTTATTTACACTGTTTATTTCATACTGGTAAACTTTATATCTTATTTAACCTCAGTAGGGCCCTGACCTTCCTCGTCACTACCCAACTAAGGTTAGGCTTGACACTTACTGAGTACCACTGTGGTGTACTCATGCCCTTCCTGCACATGTTTTTCATGTGCAGATCCAGGTACCTATACTCGGGCTTACCATTCTTGAGGCGAGGCTATTCTACGGGACTTCGAGGTATATCTGCCACGTCCGTAGACCAAGGAGTCTCTTTCTATTCCTGCATCTAGTATTTATCCCTTCTGTACTTTATGTTCCTGTTAGACATTCCGGAGATTAAAGTTATGTAGTGTTTTTATCAGCTTGTGGATCCGTGAGTTCTCGGGTTTTGGGATAGTGTATCAGAAATTGAGAAGTGGTGTGTATATGCCGAGAAGCATTTAAATATTATTTCTTTTAGTTATTTCGTGTTTTGATTATTTATTCCATAAAATTTGTTTATTTTCCGCATTTATTAGGCTTACATAGTCTTAGTGACTAGGTGCCATCACGATAGTTGACGGAGGGCGAACTGGGGTCGTGACAAGTTGGTATGAGAGCTCTAGATTCATAGGAGTCATGGATCACAAGCCAATTTATTAGAGTCTCGTTGATCGGTACAGAGACGTCTGTGCTTATCTACGAAAGGCTATGTAACTGTTAGGAAAAATTTCACTTCATTTTAGGTTCCTTGTCGTGCGAGATTTTTAATATCCCAATTCTAAACTTCTATCTTTCTATTCTATCACAGATGGTGAGGACACATGCTACTCGAGATGACCAGGCACCCGTGCCCCCTACTAGATTTATCAGATGCCGAGGCCGAGGTAGAGGCCAAGGATGCGCTCGTGGTACAACCAGAGCACCGCGCGAGCTGCCACCGAGGTACCACCAGCAGTACCAGCCGGAGTCCAGACCTCGGGATTCTTTGAGTTTCCCAGTTTGTGTTTCTACCCCTGTGGGAGATTCTCTTGTTATGAATCATATTTATCGGTCATGTTTGGTTGTTCTTGGTGGTTTTAAGACCAGAGCTGACTTATTATTGCTCAGCATGGTTGATTTTGATATTATCTTGGGCATTGACTTGTTGTCGCCCCATTATGCTATTCTTGATTGTCACGCCAAAACCGTGACATTGGCCATGCCAGGTGTACCGCATACTGAGTGGAGGGGTGCTTTAGGCCACACTCCCAGTAGAGTTATTTCTTTCCTTAAGGCTCAGCGTATGGTTGAGAAAGGTTGTGATGCGTAATTAGCTCATATGAGAGATGCCAGTATGGATACTCTTTCTATTGATTCAGTCCCAGTAGTACGGGATTTCCCTAATGTGTTTCCAGTTGATCTTTCGGGCATGCCACCCAATAGAGATATTGATTTTGGCATTGATCTGTTGCTAGGCACTCAGCCCATTTCTATCCATTCGTACCGTATGGCTCCTCCTGAGTTGAAAGAGTTGAAGGGGCAATTGCAGGAATTACTTGATAAGGGTTTCATTCGGCCTAGTGTGTCGCCTTGGGGTGATCCTGTATTATTTGTAAACAAGAAGGATGGTTCTATGCGTATGTGTATTGATTACCGCTAGTTGAATAAGGTGACAGTGAAGAACCGCTATCCTTTGCCTCGTATTGATGACCTGCTTGACCAGTTACAGAGTGTTTGTGTATTTTCTAAGATTGACTTGTGTTCAGGCTATTATCAGTTGAAGATTTGGGAGCCAAATATCCCCAAGACTGCCTTTAAAACTCGGTATGGTCATTACAAGTTCCTTGTTATGTCATTTGTCTTGACTAATGCCCTAGTAGCCTTCATGCATTTGATGCACAGTGTTTTCCGGCCATATCTTGATTCGTTCGTGATCGTTTTTATTGATGAAATTCTGGTATATTCCTGGAGTTGAAGAGATCATGAGCAACACCCGAGGACAGTGCTCCAGACCTTGAGATAAAAGAAGTTGTATGCTAAGTTCTCAAAATGTGAGTTTTGGTTGAATTTTATGGCGTTTTGGGTCATATGGTCTCGAGAGAGGGTATTTAGGTGGATCCAAAGAAAGTGGAGGCCGTGCAGAGTTGGAATAGACCATCCTAAGCTACAGAGATCCGTAGTTTTCTTGGCTTGGCGGGTTATTACCATCGATTTGTTCAGGGGTTTTCATCTATTGTAGAACCTATGACCAGACTACCCATAAGGGTGCTCCATTCCAGTGGACGGAAGAGTGCGAGGAGAGCTTCAGAAGCTTAAGACAACCTTCACTACAACCCCAGTTTTGATATTGCCTATCGGTTTGGGCTCTTATACTATCTATTGTGATGCCTTAAGAGTTGGCCTTGGAACGGTATTGATGTAGGATAGTAGGGTGATTGCCTACGCGTCCAGACAGTTGAAGATACATGAGAAGAATGATCTTGTTCGTGATCTTGAGTTAGCTTCCATTGTTCATGCATTGAAGATCTAGCGTTATTACTTGTACGACGTGCCTTGTGAGATCTATACTGATCACCGAAGTTTGCAGCATCCGTTCAAGCAGAAGGACCTTAATTTGCATCAGAGGAGATGGCTAGAGCTGTTGAAGGATTATGATATCACTATCTTGTATCACCCGGGCAAGGCCAATATGGTGGTCGATGCTTTGAGCCGCCGGGTAGAGAGTTTGGGGAGTTTGGTTTATTTACCATAAGCAAAGAGGCCTGTGGCGATGTATGTTCAGGCCTTAGCCAGCCAGTTTGTGAGATTGGACCTTGCAGAGCCCAATCAGGCTCTGGCTTGTATGATCTCTCGGTCTTCCTTATTTGATCGTATCCGGGAGCGTCAGTTTGATGACCCTCATTTGCTTGTCTTCAAGGACAAAGTGTTGCATGGCGATTCTCGAGATGTGACTATTGGAGATGATGGAGTGTTGAGGATGCATGGTTGAGTTTGTGTATCCAATGTTGATGGGATTCGAGAGTTGATTTTAGAGGAGGCCCATCGTGGAATTCCATTAATTCAGGTGCCGCGAAGTTGTATCTAGATTTAATCAGCACTACTGGTGGAGGTGGATGAAGAAGGATATAGGGGTTTGTAGCTCGGTGCCTTAATTGTCAGCAGGTGAAGTATGAGCATCAGAGGCCGGGTGGATTGCTTTAGCAGATAGAGATTCCGAAGTGGAAGTGGGAGCGGATCACCATGGACTTCGTATCTGAGCTCCCATGGACTTTGAAGAAGTTCGATGCCATATGGGTTATTTTGGATCGACTGACCAAGTCCGCGCATTTCATCCCTGTGTGTACTACCCATTCCTCGGAGCGATTGGTGGAGATTTATATCCGGGAGATTGTCCGTCTGCATGGTATTCTAGTTTCCATCATTTTAGACAGAGGTACTCAGTTCACATCGCAGTTCTGGAGAGCCGTTTAACAGGAGTTGGGTACTCGGGTGGAGTTGAGCACAACATTTCACCCTCAGATGACGGACAGTCCGAGTGCACTATTAAGATTCTTGAGGATATGCTTCGTGCGTGTGTGATTGAGTTTGGAGGTTCTTGGGATCAGTTTTTGCCATTGGCGGAGTTTGCCTACAACAACAGCTATCAGTCCAGAATTCAGATGGCACCGTACGAGGCCTTATATGGTAGGGGATGTAGATCTCCGGTGGGTTGGTTCGAGCCAGGTGAGGCTAGATTATTGGGCACAAACTTGGTTTAGGATGTTTTAGAGAGAGTCAAGGTGATTCAGGATAGACTCCGTACAGCCCAGTCCAGATAGAAGAGTTACGCGGATTGGAAGGTTCGTGATGCTTCCTATATGGTTGGAGAGCGAGTTCTACTTCGGGTTTCGCCTATGAAGGGCGTTATGAGATTTAGGAAGAAAGGGAAGTTGAGTCCGAGGTTTATAGGCCCTTTGAGATATTGAGGCGTGTTGGGGAGGTTGCTTACGAGCTTGACTTACCTCCCAACTTGGCAGGAGTTCATCCGGTATTTTATGTTTCGATGCTTCGGAAGTATCACATTGATCCATCGCACGTGTTGGATTTCAGTTCAGTCCAGTTGGAGAAGTATCTATCTTATATTGAGGAGCCAGTGGCAATATTGGACAGGAAGGTCAGGAAGCTGAGGTCAATGAACATTTCATCAGTGAAGTTTCAGTGGCGGGGTCAATTGGTCGAGGAGGTGACCAGGGAGACCGAGCAGGATATGTACAGCTAGTACCCCCATCTTTTCACTACTTCAGATATGTTTTTGTGCTCGTTCAAGGACGAACGAATGTTTAAGTATGGGAGGATGTAACGACCCAGATGATCGTTTTTGGAATTTATGCCCCGATCCCCTATTAACTACTTCCCCCAAGTTTATTTCTGGTATTTTGATTTGCTGGGATGTTCGATTTTAAGTTTCAGAGAGTTTTGGGGCACTTAGTCCCTAAATGAGATATTAGTGTTGGAAAGTTGACCGTAGTTGGAATAGTGTGTAGACATCCTCAGAATGGAAATCTGACGGCTTCGTTAGCTCCGTTAGGTGATTTTGGGCTTAGGGGTGTGTTTAGATTGTGTTTTGGAGGTCCATAGCTAATTTAGGCTTGAAAAGCCGAAAGATGGACTTTTAAGGATTCCGGTTCGATAGTGAGATTGATCCGAGGCTCGTAATGGAATTCTAATAGTTGTAGTAGTTCTGTTATGTCATTTGGGATGTGTGTGCAAAATTTCAGATCATTCAGAGGTGGTTTGGTTGGGTTTTTGATCAAAAGTGGAGTTCGGAAGATTTTTAGAAACTTAGGCTTGAATCCGATGTGTTTTGGTTAATTTGATGTTGTTTGAAGTGTTTTGAAGATTTGTACAAGTTTGAATAAGGTTGTAGGATATGTTGATGCCTTTGGTTGAGGTCTCGAGGGCCTCGGGTGTGTTTCGGATGCTCAACGGGACATTTTGGAACTTAGAGAAATTGCAAAAAATATTGCAGCAGCCCAGTTCTTCTTTCCTAGTTCACGTTTGCGAGTGGGGTATCGCATTCACGAAGAGGAGGTGGGGCTGGGGGGAGATTGTGTTTTGCGTTCGCAAAGTGCATCCCGCGTTCGCGAAGGGGTGTGGTCTTGAGCTATGCATTCGCGAGAAGGCGAACCGCGTTCGCGATGTACTGGGAAGTTGAGCTTTGCGTTCGCAAGTAAGGTCGCGTTCGCGAAGAAGGAAAAATGGTCAATGTCAATTTCTGCTTCATGAATGCGGGGCTTTGACCACGTTTGCGAAGAAGGATTTTGAATGTCTGGGCAGAATGATTTAAAAGGCTTATTTCGCGAATTTTAGCCTAGTTTCCTCCATTGTTAGGCGATTTTGAAGATTTTTGAAAAGGGTTAAAGAGGAATTTAGGAGGAATCACTTGGAGGTAACATTTTTGACTTCATAACTCATTCTTATGTGATTATTTACCTGATTAGTGGTGGAAAATTTAGGAGAAATGGGTAATTAGAGCTTGAGTTTAAGAGAACCAAAAAGGGGCATTTTGGTCATTTTACCTAATTTCGCGTATTAGCTTAGAATTTAATTATAGAAACAGTTACTTGAAGTGTTATTTACATTATGAAATTTAATTGAATAGATTTGGGCCATTTGGAGTTGAATACTCATGGCAAAGGCGTGGTTTCGGGTTGACTTGCACTTGTTCGAGGTTAGTGAATTGTCTAACCTTGTGTGGGGGATCTTTCCCCTTGGGATTGATATTGTGGTAATTGAAATGCCTCGTACGTGAGGTGACGAGCTCGTACTTGTTCTAATTGTTAGAAATCTGGTTTTTCATATAAAAAATAGCCTTGAATTATGTTCTTCCTTTTCTAGCTTACACTGTTTGGAAACTAAACCTACTATTAGCCTAAAGAAACATGTCTACTTGCCTAAATTGCTCCATTTGCCTTAACTGCCTTATTTGTATTATGTGAACCATGTTAGGTTAGGATTACCTGCTTCACTTTGATATGCAATTAATTGGATTGAATTCTTGTTGTTGCTGCGTATTTACTTTGGGACTATGGGGCGGTATCCCGGGAGCTCCCCTGTATGTTTACTTTGGGACTACGGAATTGCATTCCGGGAGATTCCCCTGCACTTTTGCATTGGAACTACGGGATTGCACCCGGTATATTCCCTCACATTTACGAGTTGGACTACGGGACTGCACCCAAGAGTTCCACTGGATATGGTATTTATATCTGGGGACTACAGGATGGTATCCTGGGATATCCCCGGTTGTTATCTTGGAGCTAAGCTGTATTCTCTTACTGTGTTTTACTTGCCTCTGTGATAGTTGTTGTTGTCCTTCATATCTTGTGTTACTTATTTAACATTGTTAAACCTTATATCTTATATAACCTCAGTAGAGCCCTGTCCTTCATCGTCACTACCCAACCGAGGTTAGGCTTGGCACTTATTGATGTCGCGCCCCCTTTTTCTCGTAAAATCGGTTGGATTTGGGTTTAAGAGAACTGAATAGTCACCACCTAATGATTTAAGTGCATTAGGACACTAAGAAGGGTTTTTGTTTGGATAACCAGAGATAGTGTAAGGGCTTGAAATTATTCTGAGGGGAAGGTGTTAGGTACCCCTCAGAATTCACTAGTGTGGTTCCCGTCCAAGCTATGGTTGTGAATTTACATACAAATAGCATGTAAACGAGCAAGACTTTCAAATAAGAGGGGATTTCACATAATGGTTACAAATTTGATGAAGTTAAAAGAAACGGAAGGAAAGCTAGATTTTGAGGAAGAAAACAGTTTGAAATTTGAAAATAAACAACGAAATAAACAAGTAAAAGAGAGGGGGTCCTAGGTTTATAAATAATATGGATCGCCCCACACAACATCCGGTAACCACTTATACACGTGGTGTTATCGCGTGGTCATCATATCCATATCTACCCTTTCCCACCCCGTTAAGGTATTAAACGCGGAATGGTCTTGTTTTACTTATTGCATGGTATTATCCGCTCCAATCCTATCAGTCCCGGAGGTATTTAGGACTACTAAACCTAAAAGGGAAGGGGTATGAGGTTTTATTGTTTTAAAAGGACAAAATTCTAAAGCGACAATTAAAACACATATGTAGAAAGTTTAGGAAAAGTACTCAAACAAATAATGCTCAAACATACCTCCTTAGATCAAAGAAAGCATATAATTTAGCATGTCTTGCACGTACTGATTAGGGTCTGATTAAACTTAAAAGTTAGAGTAGGCTGATTTATCACATATTTTCAGACAAGAAGTCCGAATTAGACCTGCCCGCTGGTTGTAATTAATAAAGACTATTGCAATTTATAACTTTTACCCTAAGGCTTGCCTAAGTGTTAGACGAAAACCTATAGGCATGATATCTATTGATTTCAGAAACAAAGAGGTAAGCTTATTGCAGATTGATTTAGGAAAAGGTTGCCAGTTTTAACAGAAGGAGTACGATTTCTGTAATTGATAATGCATTACTACTGACAGTTTAAACTTACAAACGAGTGAGGCGATTCAGATTTTGATTAGAACCCCTATAGGCATGCTTTCTACGTGTTTGTTGACTTTAAACACTGTTATAGACATAGAGAAGTGCAGAAATTCTATAACATGCTATCTAGGTGTTGCATTTTTTATTACAAGCATGATATCTGATTACATTGGTTATTAAGGCCTATAAACACATTTGCCTAATGAAGGATGCATATGCAGGATTCAGATTTTCGTTTAACTATTGACATGGTATCTATATGAAAGAATGTAGAATTCTATAGACATGGCATCTAATGTGAGTGCATAAATTCAAAAAGAAACTCATATAGGAAAAATATCTATATGAATGCGGAGTTCATAAACCTATAGGCAGGATATCTATACGAATGCAGAATTCATAAACCTATAGGCAGGATATCTATATGAGTGTAGAATTTCAGACTATAGGCAGGATATTTATATGAATGCAGAAATTTAGAAGACCTATAGGCAAGATATCTATATGATATGCAGAAATCAGAAGACCTATATGCAGGTTATCTACGTGATATGCAGAAATCAGAAATTCTATAAGCAGGATATCTATATGAATGCAGAAATTTAGAAGACCTATAGGCAGAATATTTATATGATACGCAGAAATTAGAAATTCCTATAGGCAAGTTATCTACCCTTTGCATACAGTTATTCCCTCCCTTTTCACTAGCCATCCCCAATAGTTTATTACAAATTATTACAGCCCAGAATAAATGTGAGAAAGGAAAAATACATCAGAAATTAAAAGTACAACCAAGGGGAGCCTAATTCAGGCTCCTTGTCTGAAACATGAGATGAAACAACTCCAAGAGATCATGATCCAAAGCCTTTCTCTCATTTGGATATGTCAGAGTTCCCTAAGAGCCTCATGTGGACTCCGGGCAGTGCTCACACCCAAATGCATTACAGGATTAAGACATTGTGCAGTGTGGAAGGGCCAGTCCTCAAGTGTCCAAGTTTAGAGGGAACTCAAGGTCCCAAGGCAAGGGTCACAGGAGGGGGGGGAACTTAGAGACTAGGAGAGTGTGCAAGTGCAGAAATGAAATTCTGAAAGGGGAAAGGGAAAAGGGAAACAGTTCACATTGATACACATAAGAGAATAGGGAATGGGGAGGTAGTAAAGGAAAAGCAAAGACAGGCTGGTGGGGCATACTCAGCAATGAGGAATGCTGGCCTACCCCATAAGCCTATTAGAATATATTATTTAGAAGTTAGGATCCTTTAAGGGATCAAGTTCAAACCCTATGCAATAACTTGCATATTTCTATGTTTTAAACTACAACTCACATCACATAAGGGGGATATGGAGCAAAGATTCATAGCAGAAACAAACAGAAAAGATTAACATGCTAGTTTAAGCTTTTAGCTCTGTAGAAACAGTAAAGTAAACATGGATACAAAAGCTGTAAGTAAACACATTGTGATAATGCTGAAAACTAAAATTAGTCAAAGAAACAAGTAGAAAAGGCAGTAGTCTTGTAAAAGCCAAAGTGCAAACAGGAAGACATAATACTATAAGTGTGAGTTTAGGAGAGATTGTGAAATTGTAAGGTCTGAAGTGTATTAATCGTGTAGTGGAGGATTATTAAAACTGTGTCTGCTTTGTGTTAAAGAGTCATGTATTTATAGTGTGATAGTAATGAGGAAATAAGGTAAGAAAATAATTGAAGACCGATTGTAAATCAATTACATTAGACTCCCTTTAATTAAGGGATTCAGATTCAAACGGGTAAAACCATTTAAGGAAAGGATTTAAATAAACACTTTGTGCAAAGCATGCAATTGAGGGAAAATACATAAAGGTTATTTAAGGATAGGGTTTTGACAATACACAGTTTGTGCAAATAAGGCAAGGGAATCAATTAACAGCCAGTAAATCACAAAGGTCTGAAATTTGGTATGAATGAACCAATTCATAAAAGATGAAGAAGGGTTTTACCTAAGTCGAGTCACATAGAAAACGCTGGAAAGAAATCAATCAAGCTATATTCAGAAGGAAGTTTACACTAATTGCAAATTTGAAAACCATTTAGAGGAAAATTCATCATATATAAGGAGCATGTGAGCATGAAAGAAAACTATCGTGTAATACAGTGTAGAAAAGTTTAGTAAAAAGTTCAGCATTGTATGAAAACAAATGTCCAAACTCAGTTCAGAGACCCAAAGTCAGTCTGGCAGAGTTAAGGGTTCTAAAATAAAACCCTAGTTCGAGCAAACCAGAAAGCAAATAGGAGAGGGCAAGCAAATTGAATCGAGACATGTGTAGAGGTTTCAGAAGAGAACTGAAGCTTCTAACATGCTTCTTTCAGATCTCATGATGCAAACCAGTAAAGGGATTCAAAGAACATAATGGGAAATAGTAGAAGAAACATGTTTTTAGAAGAAACTTAACCAAGTTTCAGTAGAGAAAAAATAGTAAAGAACACAGTAGAAAGGTATAGTGTAGCAGGACATAGTAGAAGAAATACCAGAACATAGTAGAAAGCATATGAGAACATAATATGGAAAACATGGTAGAAGAAACACAAGCATGGAGCATATAAAAAACAGAAAAGAACATTAAAGAACGAAGTATAAAACCCAGTAAAAGAACATGTTAAAAGAAAAGGCACAAGAACACATTAGAAAGCATACGAGAACATGATATAGGAAACACAGTAAAAGAAACATACAGGAGCATGATACAATATAGGAAAATACACACGAATGACAAATAAAATCTTAAAAAATACATAAACATTTTCAGGAAACCCTAGATCGGAAAAGAAAGGTTTTTTGAAAGCAATTTTAGGGAAATAGTTTGAAAACTCAAGTAGAGCATATGTAATGACCTAATCGGTCGTTTTGAGCTCTAGCGCATTGTTCAGTGGTCTGAGGCCATCAGCAGCCTCATTTCAGGTATATTAACTTGTGTGTATGGTCGGAATTGAAATTCAGGAAGTTCAGAGTTAACTTTAAATGGAAATTCTCATTTCAAAAGCCTTAAGTTGGAGAAAATGGCTAAGATTGGAATTTTGAGTAAACGACCTCGGAATCAAAATCTGAAGGTTCCAGTAGGTTTGTATGATGATTTCGGACTTGGGCGTATGCCCGGTTCGGGTTTTGGGTAACCCGGGAGCGTTTTGGCGCATATTGTGGAAGTTAGCATTTTGGAAGAAATTTCTTAAGTTTGGTTCGACGTGTATTTTAGTGCTATCGATGTCTGTTTGGAATTCTGAGACTGGGAGTAGCTCCGTATGGTGATTCTGAAGTTGGGAGCGCGATCGGAAGTGGATTCGGAGGTCTGTAGGTCATTTTGAAGCCATTTGGCTAAAGATAGAAATTTGAAGGTTTTGAGAAGTTTGACCGGAAGTGGACTTTTTTATATCGGGGTTGGAATTCAATTCCGGAAGTTGGAGTAGGTCCATAATGTCGAATATGACTTGTGTGCAGAATTTGAGTTCAATCGGACGTGATTTGATAGGTTTAAGTATCGAAAGTAGAAGTTGGAAGTTATAAATTTCATAAAGCTTGGATTGGAGGTTGATTCGTGATTTTAGCATTTTTTTTATGTGATTTGAGGACTCGAGCAAGTCCGTAATGTATTTTGGGACTGGTTGGTGTGATTGGTCGGGGTCTCGGGGGCCTCGGGTGTGTTTCGAGTTATAATCGCGCTCTTATTTGATGTTTCAACGTCGTTTCTTTGGACATAAAGGGGTACCATATTAATCAAATGAGCTCCAAATTAAGTTTTTATTGAACCATTAGATCCGTATTGAAATTTTGGAGCCATAGGAAAAAGAATCATCGAATTTGGACATCGTATGAGAAAGTTATGCTCATTTTTGTGTCGGAAAAACTGTTGCTTCTGGTATGCTCGCAATTGCGAACATATCCATCGGAATTGCGATGCCTAGTTCGCAATTGCGAATTTTTTTGTCGCAAATGCGACCTTTCCCAGACCCTATTTGTTCGTAATTGCGAAGGATTTCTTCGCTTTTGCGAGGGTTCGCAATTACGAACCCTGGATCGCAAATGCGACTTCTGCAGCTTGATTTTAGCTGTGTAACTCGAGTTTTTGCTTCATTTTATCATATTTTGAGCCCTAGGACCGAGAGTGGGCGATTTTGAGAGTGTATTTTCGTATCAAATCATTGGGTAAGTTCCTTTAACTAATTTTCAATTATATTTCGTGATTATACCTTAGATTTAACATCAAAATTCATGAGAATCTAAAGGAGAATTTGGGATTTTAAAGAAAAACCTAGAAATTGAGATTTTTGGATTTTGACCACGATTTTGGGCATGGAATTGAGAATAAATTATATTTTTGAGTTTGTGAGGCTATGGGTAAACTTTATCTTCGAAAAAGTTTGGATTCCGGACATGTGGGCCCGAGGGCATTTTTGTCAACTTTTCGATCGGGGTTAGGAATTGTTATAAATTAGATTATAATGAGTACCTTAGCATATATTAATGGATTTACATAATTACTGGCTAGTTTTCGAGCGGTGTGCATCGATTCAAGTCTTCGGAAGGGCATGAAATGCCGGTTATGGACCTTCGGAGCGAGGTAAGTCTTATTTCTAATCTTGTGAGGGGAAATTACCCATAGGTGAGTTAAATTGACAATGTGCTCCTATTTGTGGGGGCTACGTGCACACGAGGTGACGAGAGTCCGTGCGTAGCTACTATTATGTTATTGTCCGGGTAGTCTAGGACCCAAAAAGCACGTTATACTTGGATTACTGTGAACCCCTTGATAGTTTGAATTGTTTAAATCAACTTGAATTGGTGAAGGAATTTAAAAAGAGATTTAATATTAAATTTTCCCTGAAATGTTAAAAAGAGAAATTTGTCTATTTGGTTGATTATCCCCGATAAGCTCTTAATTTCTTACTTGATCATGTATTTTATGTGTGCCTGCGTCGCGTGAATGATTCGCAAGCATGATATGTGTTTATTTATGGAACGGGCCGAACGCCTCGGTGAGAATAGATACATCTATGGTTCTTGCCGCTCGACCCTTGGCAGTGCACAATTTACATTTCTGTTGGAGCGGGCCGTCGCCCTCGGTATGATTTGCGCATGTCTGTGCTGTTGTCTTGAACTTCATTAAGTTATTATTGCCCTTTTGTGGCTTAAAAATATTTGGATTATATTTAAAGAGAAATTCTATAAATTTACCTATGAAGGAATTACGTGTTTACTTGTTTCTTCTAGCTGGATTAGAATCATGTTTATTAAATAAATCCACTGTTTAGTATGGATATATTAAGGATGAACAATTATTGGACCATTAGAGAATGTCAAAGTTGGCCATCTCGTCTCTACTCCTTCGAGACTAGGCGGGATACTCACTGAGTACACGTTGATTACGTACTCGTATTACACTTCTGTAAATTTTTGTTGCACAGGTATATATACCTCTAACAGCCTATTGGGCGTAGCAGCATGGATGACGCTGGGACTAGGTGAGTTGTATTGTTCGAGGCGACCCGCAGCTAGTGTAGTTCCTTTCGGCAATTTGTACCTTATTCCCTGTCCACTGTATTTCGGACAGGTGTTGTATTTTATTTTTCTTATCGATAGTTGCTCATGCACTTGTGACATCGGGTTTCTAGGATGGTTTTCTAAGGAATGTACTAATTGTTATTATTTAAATTTGAATTCAAGTAGTGATATTTTATTTATGAAAAATGGAAGGAAAAACCTTAGATTTTCAAAAGTATTAAAAGAGGATTTAATTGATAATTTTGTTGACTTGCCTGATAGAGGTGTCCGACGCCACCACGACCCTTAGTGGACTTTGGGTCGTGACAACATGGTATCAGAGCACTAGGTTCCCGTCGGTCTCACGAGTCATGAGCAAGTCTAGTAGAGTCTCGCGGATCAGTACAGAGACGTCTGTACTTATCCTCGGGAGGCTACAGGGCTGTTAGGAGTACTTCCCTTCTTGATTTCCTTTTCGTGCGGTTCGATTCCTTTGAGGCTTATGCCTTTGATTTCTTCCTACTCAATCTTACGCGAACGCTTGTTATAAATTGAAAATGGAAGGATTGTATTGGCACTATAAATGTGGTGTGGGATGATTTCCCGATATAGTTGATTGGACTAATATAGTCGCACTTTGGAGGGATATTCTATTGTTTCAGCTCAGTAACAGAACTTCTAAGAGTCTTGAGGCTAGGCACAGGTTGCCATGATGTTTATGAGCGATTATTCCGCAGTGTTGTTGTGATGGTAGGGGGTTTGCCCACGTGTCGGGGCAGTGAATGAATTGAAGGGAGGTTTACTCAGTGTGTAATCAAAGGGATTCAGTATTTTATTCCCGATAGGGGAAAAGTCAGTCGGAGTAAGAATGGTCAGGTGTGGGCTGGTGGAAGTAATGAGGCTTGGTATTTGCAAGCGTGGTTGAGCTTTCTTTTATGAGAGGGTGTCGTGGTCCTGATTGAACGTACTAAGTTGTTGGTGTTATAATCTGCTATGATTTGCCTTTATGGTAGGATATTGTGAAATAATATTGGAGGTACAACTGTCAGATATTTCATGATGCGGTGGTTTAAGATCGAATCAAAATTTCTAATGTTGACGGCTCGATAAAGATGACCTTCGGAAAGGTGTAAAGTTAGCACCAATGGTGGATTCAAGTGCCACGAAGATAGATTTTATTTGAGGCAACAATTGAGTAGCAAAGTATGAGGAAGGACATGTGGGAAGTGCCAGGCGGTGCTTAAAATTTCTAGAAGGCCAAGTATGAGAAGCAAGGTCGAGTGACCGATTAAGGAGATGAGTTCCGCCAAAGTGGGAGAGTGGAGGGTGTGCATATGGGCTTGGTAGTAGGATTACTACGCGCCTTAAAGAGAGTTTGGATCGAATTAGGGATTTTAATGATTGGTGATTGAAACCTGCGGGTATGATGTGAAGTATGAGCTATTATGCGACAGAAGATTGATATGGCGGAAAGGAGCTGCTTGAAATGGAGGAGGGTGCAGCATAACCCTGAATTTGGAAGGATGTTGCCGCGCATTTAATTGATGTACGCAAGGGGCGAATGGACTTGTGCAACTGGAAAGTGAGCTCGGACTCAGGA
>MU786674.1:0-40334 GCA_026770625.1 Nicotiana glauca | reverse complement strand
GAGGTTAAGTCAATAAGAGGTAAAAAGGTCGGGCGAACTCAAGAATGGTGAAATGATGGCTTCAAGCTAAGTGGGAGAGTCCCACCGCTTATGATTGGGCTGTATGATTAACTACTTGCGTAATTTCTGGTTATTAGCATATTGGTGGATTAATCCAACTACGAGAAAAGACCATAAGTAGTAAATTGAGCGGAGGAATTAGTAAGGATATGCTATGGTTAGCCTTCTTGGCTCATGTTTGGACTTGGAAAAAGGTTCAGGATTTATGCCTTGTATGGATACATGTTTCAGAGAAAGTGATTTCGCCGGGTGCTTCGTCGAGAGAGTATTCGTGTGTTATAAGATTTATGGAGTGAATTATATTCGGGACCAAGTCAGAATGGGTGGCTCTCAATAACGGTCCTAGTGAATTTAGAAGTTAAGGTGTGGTGCCTAATGATTTCGAGCCCATGAGTACAGTTAAGAATCAAGCTTTTTAGCAGCTTATGAGAAGGTGCCCAGAATGTTCTATGATATTTTTGACTTGTGGTGTAACATTTGAGTGATATGAAATATTCGTGGGAATTGAGATAGCCTAGTCTCGTGATTCAAGGTCACTCGGGGTAAGTGTAGATGGAGTATGTTATGTGTTGAATGAAGTTAGCATTATTTCTAAGGCAAGCAAGGATAAATGGGAAAAAGGTAGAATGATTAGCCATAGTTGAATTGGAACATTGGGGCCAGCGATCAGTTCATTCCGCGTGATCAAGCTATGTGTATGATTTGTGGCGGTACTTGTAAGGATTGTCGGTTGTCATAATTGATGTTATTCAGAAGCATTCTTCTGTTATGGCCTGTTAAGTGGAAGCGAATTTCGGAAGGGCTATGGTGGCTTGGACCACTAATTAGAGATTGGCATATCCTACGGTTATGGGAATTTACCTGTGTGTTGCTATGATTCTCCTGAAGTGAGTTAAGTGAAAAGTTCGTATATGATGAAGTGTTAAAATATTAATGATTTTGGGGTTATGATGAAAAATCGTGTTCTATCGTATAATGGCACGTCGGGTGCGGTGAGAGGTATGAAAATTTGAAGTGAGGGTCAAGGTTGCAGTTCGATGTTGGCAAGGATGCCACGGTCTCGGACGAGCAAGGAAAGGGTTGAATGATTAAATTAAATTGGTATTGTCTTCAGCATCCCCTGAGAGCGATGTGTTGTGAAAGAGGCTTTACATCCTGGTTAAGGATTCTTGATCATTTTTCAGCGTTAGTGTGTCCGGTGGTTTAGATGTGCGAACCCATTTTTTTGATTTCGAAAGGTTGTGGGAGCGTGACCCACAGGAAGATTGTATAAGTGTGGCATGTAGTCACTTGATTGACTAAAGATTAAACCAAGTATGAGGATTGTGGTAATATCATTGATTTGAGAATTTATGTCTGAAGGGCACTTTGTTTATTCAGTTATGAACTGAGGAGGTTGCTCCGGTTATGATGGTTGTTCTTATGTGTGATGAGGCAAATGGAGTTACTATGGACCTTTGACTCCAAGTTGGTGCAATCAGAAATTCGGCTTGGGATCAGTGGATTGATTTATATGTGAACAAGGCTTTATATCAGGCCAGTGGTGTTCGTTTCAGCGAGCGTTCCTTATGGAGGAATAGTCGGGGTGTTATTTTGTCATCAGCTATTTCAGGTAATGATGTATTGCACCGTATGAGTTGTGAGACGGCTTAGTAAAATTCTTATGTGTTAAGGTTCCACGTGGCGATGATGTTATGTGAGCAGAATGGCTCTTGAGATTCATATCTTGTATCGCACCTCAGTTGTGCTTGAGTTTTATAGCCTATAGCGCTATGTGTTTTCTCAAGGATGGTATTATGCATTTAGTGTGCTTGCGATTGGAATTCGATATTTCTATTGTAATGAGCAGATTTAGCTCGAAGTGCAATATCTTTATGTGAGATCTATGTGTGGATCGGGTGGCACGCCGCCATGGGTATGTTATTTGGATCGGGTTGCACACCGCAACAGTGTGATATCGAGTCTAGTTTCTATATGCTATTTTTGTGTGTTTCTCTTCCTATCTTCTAAGGAAAGTCCGTATTAGTGCAGGGGTTAGGTAATTCCTTCCAGAGTTCGATTTCCTGCTTGTGTTATGTTCGGAATGGTAGCCTATTGGCACATGGTAGCGTCTTATGGGACTTTTGATTGTGTCCGAGGTGTCTTATTGCCTGAGCTATTCGTACTGGGTGAGAGGAGATTATGGGGTTTAGGATCAGTGTAATCTAATTATATAAAGTATATTAAGGAGCAAACATCATTATTTCGTCCAACATGTGGTGATGTTTCTTGTCAGAAGTATAGAGTTAATGATTGGTTGACTCGGCAGTTGATTATGAATTTTGGCACATCTCATTCGTCGTGGCGGTATTGTAAAAGTTAGAGTAAGACTTGCGTGTGGCATGAGGTGCAATGGGAGCATCTGATTCGTTGAATTTTGGCTAAGTTGATCAGAAAATATTATCGTGGTCCTATGGATTAAGTGTTGCAAAATAAGAATTCAGCAAGGTTATGCGGTCATGTTGGGTACAGCGTGTGGTGAATGATTTGGTGATCTTATGTTGAAAACAGGCCTGGGATAGAATTCCGGATGTTGGAATTGGGCTCTAAGACTTATTTGCTTGAATAAAAGGGAATATGTTCAAAATATATCGAGCTAATGTACTCAACTGAGTTGTGGTAGCACGGGTCGGTGCATGAGGTATTAAATAGTGATTTCAGACTACTTTAGTGTAGTTCTCAGCACGTTCGAGGACGAACGTATGTTTAAGTGGGAGAGAATGTAACGACCCAATCGGTCGTTTTGAGCTCTAGCTCGTCGCTCAGCGGTCTGAGGCCATGAGCAGCCTCATTTCAGGTATATCTACTTGTGTGTATGGTCGGAATTGAAATTCAAGAAGTTCAAAGTTAACTTTAAATGAAAATTCTCATTTCAGAAGCCTTAAGTTGGAGAAAATGGCTAAGATTAAGATTTTAAGTAAACGACCTCGGAATCAAGATCTGAAGGTTCCAGCAGGTTCGTATGATGATTTCGGACTTGGACATATGCCCGGTTCGGGTTTTGGGTAACCCGGGAGCGTTTTGGCGCCTATTGTGGAAGTTAGCATTTTGGAAAAAATTTCTTAAGTTTGGTTCAACATGCATTTTAGTACTATCGATGCCCGTTTGGGATTCCGAGAGTGGGAGTAGCTCCATATGGTGATTCTGGAGTTGGGAGCGTGATCGGAAGTGGATTCGGAGGTCCGTAGGTCATTTTGAAGCCATTTGGCTAAAGATAGAAATTTGAAGGCTTTGAGAAGTTTGACCGGAAGTGGACTTTTTGATATCGGGGTCGGAATTCGATTCCGGAAGTTGGAGTATGTCCATAATATTGAATATGACTTGTGTGCAAAATTTGAGGTCAATCGGACGTGATTTGATAGGTTTAAGCATCGAAAGTAGAAGTTGGAAGTTCCAAAGTTCATAAAGCTTGGATTGGAGGTTGATTCATGATTTTAGCATTGTTTGATGTGATTTGAGGCCTCGAGCAAGTCCGTAAAGTATTTTGAGACTGGTTGGTATGATTGGTCGGGGTCCCAGGGGCCTCGGGTGTGTTTCGGGTTGTAATCGCGCTCTTATTTGATGTTTCAACGTCGTTTCTTTTGACATAAAGGGGTACCATATTAAGCAAATAAGCTCCAAATTAAGTTTTTATTGAACCATTAGATCCGTATCAAAATTACGGAACCATAGGAAAAAGAATCATCGAATTTGGACATCGTATGAGAAAGTTATGCTCGTTTTTGTGTCGGGAAAACTGCTGCTTCTGGTATGCTCGCAATTGCGAACATATCCATCGGAATTGCGATGCCTAGTTCGCAATTGCGAGTTTTTTTGTCGCAAATGCGACCTTTCCCAGCCCCTATTTGTTCATAATTGCGAAGGATTTCTTCGCTTTTGCGAGGGTGTTCGCAATTGCGAACCCTGGATCGCAAATGCGACTTCTGCAGCTTGATTTTAGCTGTGTAACTCGAGTTTTTGCTTCATTTTATCATATTTTGAGCCCGAGGACCGAGAGTGGGCGATTTTGAGAGTGGATTTTCGTATCAAATCATTGGGTAAGTTCCTCTAACTAATTTTCAATTATATTTCGTGATTATACCTTAGATTTAACATCAAAATTCATGAGAATCTAAAGGAGAATTTGGGGTTTTAAAGAAAAACCTAGAAATTGAGATTTTTGGATTTTGACCACGATTTTGGGCATGGAATTGAGAATAAATCATATTTTTGAGTTCGTGAGGCTATGGGTAAACTTTATCTTCGAAAAAGTTCGGATTCTGGGCATGTGGGCCCGATGGCATTTTTGTCAACTTTTCGATCGGGGTTAGGAATTGTTATAAATTGGATTATAATGAGTACCTTAGCATATATTAATGGATTTACATAATTACTGGCTAGTTTTCGAGCGGTGTGCATCGATTCAAGTCTTCGGAAGGGCATGGAATGCCGGTTATGGACCTTCGGAGCGAGGTGAGTCTCCTTTCTAATCTTGTGAGGGGGAAATTACCCCATATGTGAGTTAAATTGACAATGTGCTCCTATTTTTGGGGGCTACGTGCGCACGAGGTGACGAGAGTCCGTACGTAGCTACTATTATGCTATTGTCCGGGTAGTCTAGGACCCAAAAAGCATGTTATACTTGGATTACTGTGAACCCCTTGATAGTTTGAATTGTTTAAATCAACTTGAATTGGTAAAGGAATTTAAAAAGAGATTTAATATTAAATTTTCCCTGAAATGTTAAAAAGAGAAATTTGTCTATTTGGTTGATTATCCCCGATAAGCTCTTAATTTCTTACTTGAGCATGTATTTTATGTGCGCCTGCGTCGCGTGGATGATTCGCGAGCAGGATATGTGTTTATTTATGGAACGGGCCGAACGCCTCGGTGAGAATAGATGCATCTATGGTTCGTGCCGATCGACCCTCGACAGTGCACAATTTGCATTTCTGTTGGAGCGGGCCGTCGCCCTCGGCATGATTTGCGCATGTATGTGCTGTTGTCTTGAACTTCATTAAGTTATTATTTTCCTTTTGTTGCTTAAAAATATTTGGATTATATTTAAAGAGAAATTCTGTAAATTTACCTATGAAGGAATTACGTGTTTACTTGTTTCTTCTAGCTGGATTAGAATCATGTTTATAAAATAAATCCACTGTTTAGTATGGATATATTAAGGATGAACAATTATTGGACCATTAGAGAATGTCAAAGTTGGTCATCTCGTCTCTACTCCTTCGGTATTAGGCGGGATACTCACTGAGTACACGTTGATTACGTACTCGTACTACACTTCTGTGCATTTTTGTTGCACAGGTATATATACCTCTAGCAGCCTATTGGGCGTAGCAGCATGGATGACGTTGGGACTAGGTGAGCTGCATTGTTCGAGGCGACCCGCAGCTAGTGTAGTTCCTTTCAGCATTTTGTATCTTATTCCATATCCACTGTATTTTGGATAGGTGTTGTATTTTGTTTTCCTTATCGATAGTTGCTCATGCACTTGTGACACCGGGTTTCTGGGATGGTTTTCGAAGGAATGTACTAATTTTTATTATTTAAATTTGAATTCAAGTAGTGATCTTTTATTTATGAAAAATGGAAGGAAAAACCTTAGATTTTCAAAAGTATTAAAAGAGGATTTAATTGATAATTTTGTTAGCTTTCCTGACAGAGGTGTCCGGCGCCACCACGACCCTTAGTGGACTTTCGGTCGTGACAACTTATATGCATAACAAATCTAGAAAAATCGGAGAAAACCTCGAAGGGTTAGCACTAGAAATGAGAAAGCCTTTGAGAGGTCATCGATCTGAGTCGGAGAGGTCAGAATCAGACTCAAACCACTATAGTACGCCGGAGCAAGGCCGGAGATGACTAGAAAACCTTGAATCGATAGAGGTGTGGGTGCAAGCCTTCGAGGTCTAGCCTCGAATCTTTTGGTATCAGGTGTGTAAGAGCAAGGGGAGGTGAGTATAGGACCCTCACAGCTTGGGAAACCATGGTTTCCGGTGGGTTTCACGGTGGAGGTGGTAGGAGACGATTAGGGTTCCAGGAGTGTTCGAGAGAGTTTGAGAGAAAGGGGTGTTTAGAGGCGGCTGATTAAGTGAAATGATTTTGGGTTAGGGGGTTTGGGAAATTAAAAAGGAATGGAGGGATCGTGGTCGTTGATCATTTTGATCAACGGCCTGGATTTATTGGGGAGCTGAGCGGGTTGGATTAAATGGGTCAGGCGTCGGGTATTTAGGAATTGGGATGTTCCAATTGAGATTGAAATTGGGGTAATTTAGGGGGTTGATTTGGGCTATAATTGAAATAAAATAGGGCTAGTATTTAAATAGCCACTTTTTCCTTTTTATTTTATAAAAAATAGTAAAATGCTTTCTGAAAACAAATTAAAGGTGCTAAATTAATTAATAATATATAAATATTAGATTAAAAATACTGGAATCGAATTTGTAATTATAAACGCAATTAATTCTTAAAATAGGCTAATATTGCAATTATATGCAATTTGGCTTTAAAAATAGTAAATAAATTTGTAAAAATATGTAAAAATTACCTTAGCTATATTTTGGGATAAATAAGAGAGTAAAATAAATTAATCACAAAATTTATAATTTGAGGAATAATTATTGGTTTTTGTATTGCTAAAATAGGGCAATAAATTGATTTAAAAATCTTTTAAAAATTAGAAAAAATACTAAAACATTTGGTCACACTTATATATGCATCGATATGTTATTTTGAAAGTATTTTGCACATATAAAAATATACAGGGAAAAAATGGGTATCAACAACTGCCCCTCTTTACCCGGGAATGATGAAAAAGTTGTAGGGTAAAGATATGATGGCCAATTTGACCGAACAAAATGGTTTGAAGAATTTGACCGTGCTTCGGTTCCTAAGCTGTCTACATATACTTGGTCTTATAGGAACCAGGCCATATGTAGTTTGGGATCCGTCGGCGGGGTATGCCGATTGAGATCTTTCAAGAATGGACGCGATATTTAGGTTGGGATGGATGGTTAGAGCCTAATAGAGTTGCGGGAACTGGAGCGGGATCGCTCCTGCTGAGATGGCCATTGCTAGCCGGTTTACCTGCAAATAAGCAATACAAGTGTATATTGTGCAAAAATTTAAATATGATGCAATTTCCCGTCGGACCATGAATGTTGTCTTTGGACGGTTAGGATGACGTCCTCAGACCATGATGTCCTGGGCCATGAAGCGTATGATAAAGAATTCGCAGGCCATGAAATGATGCTCTCGGGTTATGAGAATTATGCCTCCGAACTATGATGCTTTTGAATAATGATATGCAAGAGATAAAAGGGGACCTCAAGCCATGGCATGGCGTTCTCGGGCTATGCAAATGGTGCCTCTGAAAAATGACGCCCTTGGACAATTTGGGGATATTTCAGCCCATGAAATGCAATAGGTGGTGATATTTTAGCCGATGCAGGACATAAATAAAGGTGGCGATCTTTCAGCTAATGCAAGATGTAAGTAAAGGTGGCGATATTTTAACCATGCAAGAAGTGAATAAAGCAACGATATTTCAGCCGATGCAAGACGTAAATAAGGGTGGCGATATTTTAGCCATGCAAAATGTAAGTAGATATAGCGATCTTTCAGTCGATGCAGGATTTAAATGAAGTGGCAATTTTTCAGCCATGCAAGTGTAAACAAATGGGTGATCTTTTAGCCATGCAAGATTTAAATGAAGTGGCGATTTTTCAGCCGATGCAAGTGTAAATAAAGTGGAGATCTTTCAGCCAATGCAAAAAGTAAATAAAGTGGCAACTTTTCAGCTATGCAAGATTTAAATGAAGTGGCAATTTTTCAGTCGATGTAGATGGAGACAGGGCTTAGTCTCGGAAGGAAGAATAGTAGCCTTATGCAATGCAGAAAATACAGATGGAGGTAGAGCTTAACCTCGGAAGGCAGAATGGTAGCCTTATGCAATGCAGGAATGCAGATGGAGGTAGAGCTTAACCTCGGAAGGCAGAATGGTAGCCTTATGCAATGTAGGAAGTGGAGATAGAGACAGAGCTTAGTCCTGGAAGGCAAAATAGTAGCCTTATGCAATGCAGGAAATGCAGATGGAGGTAGAGCTTAACCTCGAAAGGCAGAATGGTAGCCTTATGCAATGCAGGAATGCAGATGGAAACAGAGCTTAGTCTCGGAAGGCAGAATGATATCCTTATGCAAGAAATAGAAGGAGAATAGTAATAAAATTTCTTAGATGATAGTTGGTAGCTGATTGTGATATTGTGGCTGCTGGGGATACTGTGTGTGGATAGCAACTGTGAATTGGTGTGACGGTTCTAAGAGTTGTATCCCTAAACAGTATGAGTGTATAATATATTCTATGATTCTGCGACTTGGGTGCCTGCATCCAAAAAAAATCATGAGTTTTATAAAGGGGAAAGGTTAGTTCGTGTCCCTGTTGACTTTGCTTGAACTGATTGGCTCTGTCTTGGTGATATTGTGCGTATCATTGGGGGTAGCATCGCTAAACAGAGCAATTTTGGTAACAGACATACATGAGTTTGTAAAAAATATGACATGAGTATATATTTAAGAAATAGTTTTTAGATGAACCGACGACTGTGACGTGGTTCAGGACATTGCAACCTCTCCCACTTCAGAATTTTGAGGTCCCTCCTAAAAAAACTGCCCCAGTTTAGTGGGCTGCTGCTTTTGACGGTTTCTTGCGATGATCGGCTGAAGTTACTTCAGAATTTTGAGGGTCCTCCTCAAAATTCTACTCCAGTTTCCAATTGCAAGGGGGAAATGAAAATTTTATTGAATTGTGACCGAACCCATAAGGCTGCCTACGTCCCCTCTTAAACGGGAATCATGTCAGACGTAGTTCAAATTATATCATATAGGAAAAGTATGAAATTACACATAGTAGCGTTTGACTGCATCTGAATTGATTGGTTTTGACCAAACTTCTCCGTCCATTTCTGCAAGTATAAGGGCTCCTCCTGTAAGAACCCGATGAACCATGTATGGACCCTGCCAATTGGGAGAGAATTTCCCTTTGTCTTCATCTTGACGCGGAAAAATTTTCTTTAACACCAGTTGCCCCAGAGTGAACCATCTTGGCTTGACTCTCTTGTTGAAAGCTCTGAACATTCTGTTCTGATAAATCTGACCGCGGCAAAATGCATTCATTCTCTTCCCATCTATAAGAGCCAGCTGCTCGTGGCAGTTTCTCACCCATTCTGCATCGTCGAGCTCAACTTCTTGTATGATCCTTAAGGAGGGAATTTCTACTTCTGCGGGAATGACTGCCTCTGCACCATAAACCAACATATAGGGAGTTGTACCAGTTGATGTGTGTGGTGCGATACCCTAATAAAGAAAATGATAGCTTCTCATGCCACTGCTTATGCTTCTCTACCATTTTCCTCATTATCTTCTTAATATTTTTGTTGGTAGCTTCTACGACTCTGTTCATCTGTGGTCTGTAGGTTGTAGAGTTCTTGTGCTTGATCTTGAAGGTTTCACACATGGCTTTCATCAATTCACTGTTGAGGTTGGAGACATTATCAGTAATGATTGACTTTGGGATACCGAATCGACAAACAATGTGGTCGCGGACGAAGTCTGTCACGACTTTCTTAGTCACTGGTTTGTAGGATGCTGCTTCGACCCATTTGGTGAAATAATTGATTGCTACTAGAATGAATATGTGTCCATTTGTTGCGTTGTCTCGTTTCATGTTACAGTCATTGGTTCATCAAGATAAGTAATAGTAATGCTGTATAAGTAAAATAATGAGAAAAAATAATAAGAGTAAGCTTTATAAGAAAACTGAAATGCTTTGATAAATTCCATAGTTGTTTTTGAACATTGGAGCTCTTTCTTGCAAAAAGTAAAAAATGCGAAATGAAAGTAAACTAGTAAAATAAAGTAATGCATGATTCTTGTTCAGCCTTGCTACCCCGAGGCTCAATGTGGTGGTAAGTTTCCCTACATATCATTCTTCTTCCTCCAATTGCTGGAACATTCTGGTGGCTATATATGGGATTGATACCGTCACCGTGAATGATAACCTCTTGGTGGTTCCACTCAAACTTCACTGCCTGATGTAGTGTTGATGCCACGGCCCCGGGCGTATGAATCCATGGTCGTCCCAATAACATATTGTAAGATGCTGACACGTCTATCACTTGAAAATCAACATCAAACCAAGTAGTAGTCCCCATTTGCAAACATAAGCTAATCTCCCCAATAGTAGAACTTTGGGATCAGTCGAAAGTTTTAACGTTGATGGCCCCGTCCTTGATCTCATGCAGACCTTTTCCCAATGTCCTGAGTGTTACCAATGGACAAATGTTGAGACTGGACTCCCCATCGACCAGGATCCTGGTGATAAATAATCTTCGCACTGCACAGTGATGTGCAATACCCTATTGTGACTCAATCCCTCCAGTGGTAGCTCATCTTCATGAAAAGTGATTTTGTGACTTTTCAATACCTAGCCTACCATGTTTGCAATCTCTTCGCCGGTAATGTTACTTGGTACATACACCTCACTTAGCACCCTTAACAAGGCATTCTTGTGTGCATCAGAACTTTGTAGCAAAGCAAGGATAGAAATTTGTGCCGGTACTTTGTTCAGCTGATCAATGACTGAGTATTCTTTGGCTTGTATCTTTCTCCAGAGATCGTCGAGACCAGTTTCAGTTACGGTTGGCCAATTAGAGTCCTGCTTTCTTGACTTAGCCAAATGCTCAGGGGTATAAATCCTAGCGATTCTTGTCATTCTTTATGCCACAACGGTTTCTCCGAACTTGACCTTCCCCTTTCTGCTGGCCTCGGCTGTGTAGTCCCATGGTATAGCCTTTATATGGAATGGTGTTATAGCTGACATTGCCACTGGAATCGGCGTGGATATCTTTACTCTGAACGGAACATGCTTCTTAGGTGGTAAGACTGTAACTTCAAAAGGTGTAGGTGTGTTTGCTGGTGACATAAACTCAACCTCAATCGGCGCTAGCATCTTTGCAGAGGGTGGTGTTTCAAACTCGAGTGGTATGGTCATTTACCTCAGCTTCCCCAGAAAGTTGAATTTGGACCACAATCGAATTGAGGGTGACTAATGGCTTCTTTGGATCGTCGCATTCTGTGATTAAACCGATTGATCCCTTGGGGTCCCAATCATCCTCTATCTCGATCATGTGAACACTTCCACCTTTGTGGTCTAGCAGAGGGTTATTGCAGACATTCGAAGCAGGCTCCTTTGCTATAATGATCTTATTGTCAATCAAAGTCTGGATCTTATCCTTTAGAGAGCGGCATTCGTCAATGGTATGTCCTTTCATGCTGGAATGGTATGCACAAGATTTATTTGAATTGACCCACTGAGAAGGATTTTCAAGTGTTATAGCAGGGATATGGGTGACATAACTAGCAGTTTTGAGTCTTTCGTACAGCTGGTCAATGGATTCAGCAATGGCGGTATACTGTTTGGGAGGCCTGCGGTCAAAATTTGGTCGAGGTCTAGGGAAGTTTTGACGTGGGGGAGGTGATTGATAGTGGGATGGTTGGGTGTTGTAGGCTTGGTAAACATGTATTTGGGTTAAGTGGGCTAATATGCGGGAGGTGGAGACGACTGATAAGTGGGTAGTGGAGTTTGGTAAGTGGGTGAGGGTACTTGGTAATTTGGGGTAGGCTGATAGTTGATTGGAGGTATTGGGTATGTTTGATACTTGATGGGGGATTTGGTTCTCTGTGCAACCATTACAGCGCCTACGTCCCTTTTCTTGGATGTACCACCAGATTGTACAACCTTATTGGTAGCCTGCAAGGCTTCAAAGTTCGTAACCATACCACTCTTGATGCCTTCCTCGATCCTTTCTCCTAGCTTGATGATACCAGAAAATTTGTGATTCTCGATCAGCATTAGCCTCTCATAATACTGTGGGTCTTGGGCTCGAATGAAGAATTTGTTCATTTGCACTTCCTCCAAAGCAGGCCTAACCTTAGCAGCTTCTGATCTCCATCGAGTAGCATACTCATGAAAGGTTTCTGTGGGTTTCTTTTTCAAGTTTTGGATATAGAACACATCTGGTGCATTCTCCCTGTTGAACCTGAATATGTCCATAAAATCAGATGACATGCTTACCCAGTTCGCCCACTTCTTCGGATCTTGGCTAATGTACAAAGATAAGGCGTCTCCCTTCAAGCTCCTCATGAAAAGCTTCATGCGGATTTTCTCACCTCTTCCCACTCCGAGCAGCTTGTCACAAATATGTTCTCAAGTGGATCCTAGGATCCCTGTGCCATCAAACATTTCAAACTTGGGAGGTTTGTACCACTCGAGCAGTTCGACATCGGGCTGTATGCACAGATCTTCATAGTTTAGCCATTCGATTCCCTTACTACCTTCAACACCTTGAATTCTGCTAGTCAACTTTTTAAGCTCTTCGACCAAATTTCTGATGAGCGAATCCTTGCCATCGGACTCGGGTGTGTTTGAGATGGGGTGGGTGGAGTGTGGTACTGTCTCCACGTAGATGGTGGTATTATGTTGGGTGTGGCAGTGGTCATTTGTGGATTTTTGGAGTTCTGGGATGATCAGTGGGGTGTTATTTGAGGTATGGCAGATATTGCAGTGGTGGTGAGGAGCGGGATGGTTTTGTTGCTTTGGGATGCTTTGCGGAGGTACAGGATTCTGAGTATTTGGGAAAGTAACCTCTGGAGTGGTGAGGGAAAATGACAGACTTGCCAAATTCCGAACTTGATCAAGTTCTTCCTGAAATTTCAATAGCTTTTGTTCCAGTTGGGATGCATTTTCCTTGGTGACCTCTACCCGTTCAGTTGAGTTGTTCAAGTCTTCCATTTTTCCTTTGTTTTTGACAGGACTGGGAAGAGGAGTAGGTGGAGGGCCCTTAGATCTTGTAAAATATGATGACGTTGCCAGAGTTCACGAACTAACCTTTGGGGAGGGGAATAAACCAAAAAATAAAACAAAAGGTAGCAAGTTAGTGAGGGTTATATAAAAAAATGTTGCAATATTTAAACACGTAGTGCTTGAAATATAAAGCGCGTCCTAATTTTGGGGACCTCGTTGCCCGAGTCAGGCCTAGCGACAAGTTAATTTGGAGAACTTAAAATGCTAAATGCCTTATTTTATTGATAAGAAGAACTCTAAAACGACGCTAAATAACAAGAAATAAAATGTCACTAATGGCCATTGGCCTTATTACATCTTATAGAGCGAAAATGGAAATTCCTATCTATTTGGTCCCCGAGGGACCTTCCCCAGACTTGGCATTGTTGGCTACCTCGAACATCTCTCCCAGCTCGCGCAGTCCCAACAGCAAGTAGGCTCTGGCCTGATGTCCGCCTTCATTTCCTTCAGCAGTCCGGGAGTCATCGACCCTCTTCAGAAACTTCATATTTCCTCTAGCAGGGGTGTCATCTCCATGTCCCCGAAGTGGAACACAAACCTATCACAATCCCAGAACAAAGTAGCAACTTCTACGATTTTGTTGTTGGATTGAATTTCCAAGAGAGATGGTAGGTTCCCCAAATACTTCCAGATGAGAGTCTGATCACTGGAGTGAAGATCCTTCTACCAGCTTAGCAGTTTGGGGTGAATGTTGGTGACCATGCCGAATCTGGGGACTTCGTACCTCATATTTCTGCAAGACGAAAGTGTTAGGCCTTTAACCCCACTAGACTCGACTATTAAATATCAATAATTGGCATCACAAACATTTAGTTCTCCAAATAAATGCATAAAACGTGGTAGCGTCCGTTTGGGTTTCGGGGAAACCTAGTGGAGTTTGGACAAGGCTATCTTAAAGAGTCACTATGTGGACAACATAACTGACTCGGCTAGGTTTTACCATGATGCATGCACAATTAAATAGAGTAAGGTTTCTATGGGGTATTAGACTGGTACCCTTGAGTGGACAACTCAAGAGGGAAAGGCGCGGAACCATCAACTACACCGTTGATCGACTGGTTTTACCGCAGATATACCTTTGCCAGATTTAGGGGTGATAATATCAGAAGAGCTCAACCACTCATTATAAGTGTTACTATGGTATTTTGTTTAGCACGAGTGGAATATGATGTTGAAAATATGCTTTTGCAATAATTAAAATAATTTTAATGTATTTGCACGTTCAAAATAATAATTAAAATAATTTAAAACAATAATACAGGTATGCAATAAAGGAAAGCAGTAAAAGAAATAAAGAAGAAAAAAGACAAGTCAGTTTCATAGTAAAAGAGGGAATTAAATGCTTAAAGTAAAGGCATATAGGAAATGTAAAGTCATAGTAATAGCTTGAAATGGTAAAATCCTAAAAGAATTCCCCAGCAGAGTCGCCATGCTGTCGCGCCCCCCTTTTTCTCGCGAAATTGGGTTTATGACATTTGGAAGGATAACTTGTTCCCTCTTGGGAATTGGGTTTAAGAGAATTGAAGAGTCGCCACCTAATGATTTAAGTGCATTAGGACACTAAGAAGGGTTTTTGTTTGGATAACCAGAGATAGGGTAAGGGCTTGAAATTATTTCGAGGGGAAAATGTTAGGCCCCCCTCCAAAATTCACTAGTGTGGTTCCCGGCCAATCTATGGTTGTGACTTTAAGTACAAATAGTATGTAAGAATAAGAGGGGATTTCACATAATGGTTACAAATTTGATGAAGTTAAAAGAAACGGAAGGAAAGCTGAATTTTGAGAAAGAAAACAGCTTGAAATTTGAAAATAAACAAGTAAAAGAGAGGGGGTCTTAGGTTTATAAATAATATGGATCACCCCACACAACACCCGGTAACCACTTATACACGTGGTGTTATCGCGTGATCATCATATCCATATTTACCCTTTCCTACCCCGTTAACGTATTAAATGCGGAATGGTCTCATTTTACTTATTGCATGCTATTACCCGCCCCAATCCTATCAGTCCCGGGGGTATTTAGAATGATTAATCCTAAAACGGAAGGGGTATGAGGTTTTATAGTTTTAAAGGGACAAAATACTAAGGAGACAATCAAAACACATATGTAGCAAGTTTGGGAAAAGCACTCAAACAAATAAGGCTCAAACAGACCTCCTTAGGTCAAAGAAAGCGTATAATTTGTCATGTCTTGCACATACTGATTAGGGTCTGATTAAACTTAAAAGTTAGAGCATGCTGATTTATCACATATTTTCAGATAAGAATTCCGAATTAGACCTGACCGCTGGTTGTAATTAATAAAGATTGTTGCAGTTTATAACGTTTACCCTAAGACTTGCCTAAGTGTTAGACGAAAACCTATAGGCATGATATCTATTGATTTCAGAAACAAAGAGGTAAGCTTATTGCAGATTGATTTAGGAAAAGGTTGCCAGTTTTAACAGAAGGAGTACGAGTTCTGTAATTGATAATGCATTACTACTGATAGTTTAAATTTACAAACGAGTGAGGCGATTCAGATTTTGATTAGAACCCCTATAGGCATGCTTTCTACGTGTTTGTTGACTTTAAACATTGTTATAGACATAGAGAAGTGCAAAAATTCTATAACATGCTATCTAGGTGTTGCATTTTTTATTACGAGCATGATATCTGATTACATTGGTTATTAAGGCCTATAAACACATTTGCCTAATGAAGGATGCATATGTAGGATTCAGATTTTCGTTTAACTATTGACATGTTATCTATATGAAAGAATGTAGAATTCTATAGACATGGCATCTAATGTGAGTGCATAAATTCAGAAAGAAACTCATATAGGCAAAATATCTATATGAATGCGGAGTTCATAAACCTATAGGCAGGATATCTATACGAATGCAGAATTCATAAACCTATAAGCAGGATATCTATATGAGTGCAGAATTTCATACTATAGGCAGGATATTTATATGAATGCAAAAATTTAGAAGACCTATAGGCGGGATATCTATATGATATGCAGAAATCAGAAGACCTATATGCAGGTTATCTACGTGATATGCAGAAATCAGAAATTCTATAAGCAGGATATCTATATGAATGCAGAAATTTAGAAGACCTATAGGCAGAATATTTATATGATACGCAGAAATTAGAAATTCCTATAGGCAAGTTATCTACCCTTTGCATACAGTTATTCCCTCCCTTTTCACTAGCCATCCCCAATAGTTTATTACAAATTATTACAGCCCAAAATAAATGTGAGAAAGGAAAAATACATCAGAAATTAAAAGTACAACCAAGGGGAGCCTAATTCAGGCTCCTTGTCTGAAACATGAGATGAAACAACTCCAAGAGATTATGATCCAAAGCCTTTCTCTCATTTGGATGTGTCAGAGTTCCCTAAGAGCCTCATGTGGACTCCGGGCAGTGCTCACACCCAAATGCATTACAGGATTAAGACATTGTGTAGTGTGGAAGGGCCAGTCCTCAAGTGTCCAAGTTCAGAGGGAACTCAAGGTCCCAAGGCAAGGCTCACAGGAGGGGGGAGAACTTAGAGACTAGGAGAGTGTGCAAGTGCAGAAATGAAATTCTGAAAGGGGAAAGGGGAAAGGAAAACAGTTCACATTGATACACATAAGAGAATAGGGAATGGGGAGGTAGTAAAGGAAAAGCAAAGACAGGCTGGTGGGGCATACTTAGCAATGAGGAATGCTGGCCTACCCCATAAGCCTGTTATAATACATTGTTTAGAAGTTAGGATCCTTTAAGGGATCAAGTTCAAACCATAGGCAATAACATGCATATTTCCATGTTTTAAACTACAACTCACAGCACATAAGGGGGATAGGGAGCAAGGATTCATAGCACAAATAAACAGAAAAGATTAATGTGCTAGTTTAGGCTTTTAACTCTGCAGAAACAGTAAAGTAAACATGGATACAAAAGCTGTAAGTAAACACATTGTGATGATGCTGAAAATTAAAATTAGAACATACCAGTTTCAAAGAAACAAGTAGAAACGGCAGTAGTCTTGTAAAAGCCAAAGTGCAAACAGGAAGACAGAATACTATAAGTGTAAGTTTAGGAGAGATTGTGAAATTGTGAGGTCTGAAGTGTGTTAATCGTGTAGTGGAAGGATTATTATAATCGTGTCTGCTTTGTGTTAAAGATTCATGTATTTATTGTGTGAAAGTCATGAGGAAATAAGGTATGAAAATAATTGAAGACCGATTGTAAATCAATTACATAAGACTCATTTTAATTAAGGGATTCAGGTTCAAACGGGTAGAACCATTTAAGGAAAGGATTTAAATAAACACTTTGTGTAAAACATGCAATTGAGGGAAAATACATAAAGGTTATTTAAGGATACACGGTTTGTGCAAATAAGGCAAGGGAATCAATTAACAGCCAGTAAATCACAAAGGTCTGAAATTTGGTATGAATGAACCGAGTCATAATAGATGACGAAGAGTTTTACCTAAGTCGAGTCACATAGGAAAAGATTGAAGAAGGAAGTTTACACTAATTCCAAATTTGAAAACCATTTAGAGGAAAATTCATCATATATAAGGAGCATGTGAGCATGAAAGAAAACTATCGTGTAATCCAGTGTAGAAAAGTTTAGTGAAAAGTTTAGCATTGTATGAAAACAAATGTCCAAACTCAGTTCAGAGACCCAAAGTCAGTCTGGCAGAGTTAAGAGCTCTAAAATAAAACCCTAGTTCGAGCAAACCAGAAAGCAAAGAGGAGAGGGCAAGCAAATTGAATTGATACATGTGTAGAGGTTTCAGAAGAGAAGTGAAGCTTCTAACATGCTTCCTTCAAAACTCGTGATGCAAACCAATAGAGGGATTCAAAGAACATAATGGGAATAGAAGAAACATGTTTTTAGGAAGAAACTTAACCAAGGTTTAGTAGCAGAAAAATAGTAAAAAAAACACAGTAGAAAGGTATAGTATAGTAGGACATAGTAGTAGAAATACCAGAACATAGTAGAAAGCATATGAGAACATAATATGGAAAACATGGTACAAGAAACACAAGCGTGGAGCATATAGAACAGAGTAAAGAACATTCAAGAACGGAGTATAAAACCCAGTAAAAGAACATACAAGAACATGCTAAAAGAAAAGGTGCAAGAACACAGTAGAAAGCATACGAGAACATGATATAGGAAACACAGTAAAAGAAACATACAAGAGCATGATACAGTAGAGGCAAATACACACAAATGACAAAGAAAATCTTAAAAAATACTTAAACATTTTCAGGAAACCCTAGATCGGAAAAGAAAGGTTTTTTGAAAGTAATTTTTGAAAGAAAAGTTAGGAAAATCATTTGAAAACTCAAGTAGAGCATAGATGCATAACAGATCTAGAAAAATCGAAGAAAACCTCAAAGGGGGTTTCAGAGGAACCCTAGAAATGAGAAAGTCTTTGAGAGGTCATGATGTGAGTCGGAGAGGTCGGAATCAGACTCAAACCACTATAGTACGCCGGGCAAGGCCGGAGAGGACCAAAAAACCATGAATCGATAGAGGTCTGGGTGCAAACCTTCAAGGTCTAGCCCGAATCTTCTAGTATCAGGTGTATAAGAGATATGAGAGGTGAGTATAGGACCCTCACAGCTTGGGAAGCCATGGTTTCTGGTGGGTTTCACGGTGGAGGTGGTAGGAGACGATTAGGGTTCCAAGAATGTTCGAGAGAGTTTGAGAGAAAGGGGTGTTTAGAGGCGACTGATTAAGTGAAATGATTTAGGGTTGGGGGGTTTGGGAAATTAAAAAGGAATGGAAGGATCGTGGCCGTTGATCATTTTGATCAACGGCCTGGATTTATTGGGAAGCCGGGCGGGTTGGATCAAATGGGTAAGGGTCGGGTAATTTAGGAATTCAGTTGGTCCAATTGAGATTGAAATTGGGTTAATTTGGGGGGTTGATTTGGGCTATAATTGATATGAAATAGGGCTAGTATTTAAATAGCCACTTTTCCCTTTTTGTTTTATAAAAAATAGTAAAATGCTTTCTGGAAATAAATTAATGGTGCTAAATTAATTAATAATATATAAATATTAGGTTAAAATACTGGAATCGAATTTGTAATTATAAACGCAATTAATTCTTAAAATAGGCTAATATTGCAATTATATGCAATTTAGCTTTAAAAAACTAAATAAATTTGTAAAAATTACCTTAGCTATATTTTGGGATAAATATGAGAATAAAATAAATTAATTACAAAAATAATAATTTGAGGAATAATTATTGGTTTTTATATTGCTAAAATAGGGCAATAAATTAATTTAAAAATTATGAAAAATACTAAAATATTTGGGCACACTTATATATGCATACATATGCTATTTTGAAAGTATTTTGCACATATTAAAATATACAGAAAAAAATTGGGTATCAACAACTGAGTAACATTGTGGTGTACTCATGCCCTTCCTACGCATGTTTTTCATGTACAGAGCCAGATACCTCTACTCAGGCTTACCATTCTTGAGGCGAGGCAATTCTACGGGACTTCGAGTAATATATGCTGCGTCCGCAAATCGAGGACCGATGAGTCTCTTTCTATTCCTGCATCTAGTATTTAGCCCTTCTGCACTTTATGTTCTTGTTAGACATTCCAGCTATTAGAGTTATGTGGTGTTTTTATCAGCTTGTGGATCCGTGAGTTTCCTAGTTTTGGGATAGTGTATCAGATTTTTAGAAGTGGTGTGTATATGCCGAGCAGCATTTAAATATTATTTCTTTCAGTTATTTCGGCTTTTGATTATTTATTCCGCAAGATTAGTTTGTTTTTCGCATTTGTTAGGCTTACCTAGTCGTAGAGACTAGGTGCCATCACGATAGTTCACGGAGGGCGAACTGGGGTCGTTACAGACACACACACTAGATGACGAACGTGGGGTCATGCACCGTTGGGGATTGTGACTTGGTCCATCCCGTACGACTATTAAGTCACGTATTTGATTGAAAACTATTTTATTCTATTATGTTTTGGAAAGTGTTATTATGTGTTGAGCTGAATGCCATATTCGGGCCTCGTGCCAACTATTTGGACCCTTGAGGGCTTTTACTACTATTCATCACTGTTTTGACTTAATATTTGTACTTAATCATGTTGTATTTTTACTGATTTCATAACTCAACCTATTTACTCAGTTTGATACTATAAATGATATTTTGGGCTGAACGCCCTATTTTACTGATAGTCCGAGTGGCTTGTGAGGTTGATGGCTGAGAGAGGTCGAGGCCCTGACCATGAGGTTGATGACTGAGAGAGGCCGAGGGCCTGATTGTGAGGTTGATGATTGAGAGATAACAAGGGCCTTGTTGTGAGGATTATCTATCTATGGATCGGGCTACACGCTGCAGCGATTATTATAAGGTACCTATTGAGCGTGATGCTGAGAGCGAGTGATGTTGATGAGAGTTGAGTCATGAGTGACTAAGAGACTTGCCCGAGGGGCTATATATACATATATACGAGTGATGCTTTGCCTGAGGGGCTTGTTTTATGAAATTACTGTTTCCAATCCTCCTTGAAGTGAGTCTCTATTGAATATGTTGATTAAATTACTATTTTCACTCATCTTTATACTGATCCTCTATTGAAAGATTAAGCAAATATTTTGAACTACTTTCATTGAAACTTGATTTTTACGAGATGTTTGGATTAAATTACTGATTTGGTTTTGTTATTTCCACTGAGATTTTCATATTATGTGATATATATGAATGACCGAGAGTTTTTGCCCGAAGGTCTATTTATGATTTATGTTTGCCCGAGTGGATGTATACGAACTATGTTTTGCCTGAGGGGCCTATTACGATTTTCATCACTTTCACTATAAACTACGTCAAACTCTAACGAAACTGTTAGAAAGATATTTTTCAAAGGATTTTACTGAAATTGGAGTTTAACGAGATGATTTGATTTGTATCATGTTTTGGAAACATACTGTACCCACTATGCTATGACGTGGATTACGTGATTTCTTACTTACTGAGGTGGCGTACTCATATTAATCCCTGCACCTTGTGTGCAGATTCAGGTATTTCTGAGATCGGTGGCAGGTTCATCGGAGTTAGAAAGGTAGCTGCCTGGCGATCACAGTCCTGCTTTTCTCCCTCTTTTTTCTTCCTTAATGTATTCTGTGTTTTTTCTGACCATGTTGGTCTTGTGGTTGTCAGATAGTTGTAGTAGACACTCGTGACTAGTGACACCCTGATGTAGGGCTTTCTTTCCGCATTGTTGTTTTGTTTTATACTCTATATAAAGGTTTATTGTTAAATAGATTTGATTTTATCCTAAGAATGGAAATACTGATTGGTTTTGGGTTTGTGTCGGCTGGCCTAGTTCCATGATAGGCGCTATCACGACCGGGTTGGTTTTGGGGTCGTGACACTTAGCTATCAACAACTTCCCTTCTTTTCCTTCTTTGCTTCACAAGTATGGTATAAACATATCAAAGATGTAAGCTTATCATTTACATTTGATGTATGTCGATCATCTTAAGGAATCTTATATAAATTTGGTCTCCTTCGATTGTGATATTCAACATGTTCAGATTTAAAGTTAATTATGTTTGGCGAAGATTTACATTTCATCCTATATTTCATCATTAATTCGTTTAACTAAAAGATTCTACACTTTTTTGGTCAAACAATTTGGCGCCGTCTGTGGGGATTTCTTAGTCAAATTCTTTAGTTCCTTTAGATCTAGAACCATTTAAGTATTACTTCAGAGCTGTTACAACCTCACCATCTCGGTGATAACGCCAACTTGAAAAGAATGGTATATAAATAATCGTATCAATCTAGGCCAGATCCCTACACGAAAAATTTCACGATCGATGTCTATACAAGACCCATACTTCTACCCTGGGGGAAGGGACGATAACCTACTGCATGACCCTTTGGAAGATCAGGCATATCCCACATTATTTTCGCATCACGCATGCTGAATGATTATAAATAAAGCATGACATATTTCCCTTATTGTGTACGCATATCGAACTAGGACTCGGCCTCGATGTCATGACGGGTTAGGCGAACCCTACTCACAAGAAGTCTAGACGCAGTTAAATGGCGAAGCTAAATGTGACTACCAAATCAGAAACCACTATTCGAGTAATAGGCGGAGCGAGTAACCCTCTAACGCCGCTCCTCCTTTCGCCGGCTTGCTAGGCCGAGGTAACAGACAATTTCATTTTGGTTTATCTTCACTCTTTTATTGGTTCAAAAAATAAAGGCAAGCACTTGCATATATACGCGAGCAAGGGACCAACACCGCCAAAACACCCCAGAAATGGCTCTGTAGCATGCCATCTAGCAAGTGATGACCGACCAAAACCCTCTAAGCCGCATCATATCACAAATAATAGAAATGGCTCGACACAGATCATTTATCGAAAAACAATCACCAGCATAAGCAAAATTGAGCGAATTGGGACTCACCCAAGAAACGCACAACAGTCTCCAAATGAAAATGAAATTAAGCAAACCAAGGTCAGCATGGCGACGAGTAATGTTCCCCAACGGAAATAACACCTCTACTGCCATCGGTCTTCTCCAAAAGAGAAGTCCGACCTCGCTCGAATTCACAACGGATTATAATTTTGACCTTGCTCGAAATAACACCCATACGGCCATTGGCCTTCGCCAAAAGAGAAGTTCAACCTCGCTCGAATTCACAACGGGTTATAATTTCGACCTTGCTCGAAATAACACCCTTACGGCCATCGGCCTTCGCCAAAAGAGAAGTTCAACCTCACTCGAATTCACAACGGATTATAATTTCAACCTTGCTCAAAATAACACCTCTATGGCCATCGACCTTCGCCAAAAGAGAAGATCGACCTCACTAGAATTCACAACGGGTTATAATTTCGACCTTGCTTGAAATAAAATGGCCATCAGCCTTCTCCAAAAGAGAAATTCGAACTCGCTCGAATTCACAACGGGTTATTATTTTGACCTTGCCCGAAATAACACCCCTATGGCCATCGGCCTTCGCCAAAAGAGAAGTTCGATCTCGCTCGAATTCACAATGGGTTATAATTTTGACCTTGCTCGAAATAACACCTCTACGACCATCGTCCTTCACCAAAAGAGAAGTTCGAACTCGCACGAATTCACAACGGGTTATAATTTTGAACCTGCCCAAAATAACACCCCTATGGTCTTCGCCAAAAGAGAAGTTCGACCTCGCTTGAATTCACAATAGGTTATAATTTCGACCTTGCTCTAAATAACACCCCTACGGCCATCGGCCTTCGCTAAAAGAGAAGTTCAACCTCGCTCGAATTCACAATGGGTTATAATTTCGACCTTGCTCAAAATAACACCCTTTCAATCATCGGCCTTCGCCAAAAAAGAAGTTCGGCCTCGCCCGAATTTACAACTGGCTAAGATTTCTACCTCATTCAATATATGTCAGAAATTGACTCCGCCCAAGATGGAGACTCCAGGTTTGGCCTCACTCCAATATATATGGGAAAATTGAATTCGCCTAAATTAGCAAGTCGGAATTCAGTCACGCTCAAGTATACAAGTCAGAACTGACTTTGCCCAAGATGGAGAATCTAAATTTGACCTCGTCCGAAATAAGGTTGATTCCGCATGAGTTGGAAAATTAGAAGCCGATCTTGCCCAAACTCACAAGTCCGAATTCGCAATCAAAAGCGTCAGGGACTCATCACAAAAAATCAAAAGATATACAAATGAAGACGAAACAACTATTTTATTCAAATGTATATGCGCAACAACCACACCTTACAAAGGGCCGAAACGGGCCCTCGGAAAAAAAACTAAACAACGAAAGAACAAAATAAAAACTAAGTACATAAAATACAGCAAAAGCTTCACTCTTCATTGTCCCCACCTCCATTCTCCTCATCATCATAACCATCAAAAGGGAGCTCATCCTCGTTCTCAATGCCCTCTCCAGCCTCCGGAGTCACAGGGTCGTACCCGCAGGCAGTGCAGGCCTCGCATGCCTTTGACCGAGCATTTTAAAAGGTGGCCTATGGGACAGCCCCCTCCTCCCACAAACTCTTGTAGATATCTCGCCGTGCCTCATCGTGAACCTATAGATCATATAGGTGGTGTGGGACCGCGACAGAGCCAGACTCGACCTGGACCAACAGTTGTTCCTTCTCGGCTTCGACTGTCACGACCCGACCTCCTAGGCTCGAAGCCTCCTGGCCAATTTCACCAATGCGCTCCTTGAGCCTTGCCTCTCTCAGCATGGTTGTATCCCTGTCAGATTCCTGCTTAGATTGGAGAACGCGGATAGTGTCCTCCAGCGGCAACCCTCGCCAAAACTGATGTTCGGGCCTCCTCGACACTCTCCATTTCGGCGACTTTCTTTTCCAGCTCGACCAACTTCCCCATCTATTTTCCGCTCAAAGCTTCGACATTGGAAGCATTCTGCTCGAGTTCGGCTTGCCGAGACAACACCTTCACCTGAAGGTCCTCGTACTCTGCAATAACCCATTTGCCACCTCGAGCTCCTTGCCTTTGGCACGGAGCAACTCCTCAAACTCACTGTATCTATGGATGGACTATATCAGCTCCTGATCCCTTTTCTCCAACTCTTCCCTGATGGATTGGGTGATAGTACCCCCCTGAGCCGATCGTGCATCTCACGGTATCTGTTGTGGTACCGTCGATACTTTTCAAACATCTTCAAAAACAAATTTGGCCCGAGTCTCGGCTCTACGAGCACTCTCGATCTCCAGCATGTAAGACTAAAAACAAAGAGGAAAGGAGTTGGTAAAGATCAAGTCTACAAAGCAAAAAAAACAAACAAAACAAACAAACAAAAAGGGGGGCTCACCCTTAGGCCCATCGCGGCCACACCACGTGACAATTCGGTGTCACTGACATCCTGAAGAGCTCCGCTTTCTGCGGCAGAGCATAGAAGGTGAAACTGTGGCACGAAATCCATCGTGTCTCGCAGAAGGTTGAGATCCGACAGAATCTCAAGTATTCGGGAAAGGCCTCCCGCTCTCACCACTATTCTAGTAAAGCCTTCCTTGAACATCCTAACGTCATCGGGATCGATGTCGGATTCAGAATCACACTCATCGACCATGGCTCCTTTTCCCCTCTCGTCGGCTGAAGAGATGTACGATTCAGTCGGGATGTCGAAGGACCGTCTAAAGCTGCAGCGGTAGCCTCGGGACTTCGTCTTTCTGCCATACCAGCCTGTTGATCTCTTATAACAAGCGTAGCCTCTACGGTCGGGTTGGCATCACTGCTGGTTTTGGGCACCGCCAAGGCAAGGTCGCCCCTCAAAGATATTTCAGCATGAAGAGACACTTCTGACACCACCCGTCGCCTCTTCGACAAGGACTCTCCATTACCGGTGCGGGAAGATTCTCCCGTTGAACGGACAGTAGGAACTGGAGTCTCTGGCTGAGGAGTAGACTGCGCACGAACGGCTTCGGTTGCCAGCGCGAATTGGATAGTAGCCCTTGGTGCATGCCGGGCAGCGGCTCTCGATGTAGGTCAGGCAAGGGGCACCGGCTAACGGAATGCGACTGGAGGAGCCCTCATCCTGTGTACCCTCCATGTCGATAAAGAAAGACAATCACATAACAATATGATTAAACCATAAGGCAAAAAATAAAAGGAAAACCTGCAGCGGGTCGACTCACCAATGAGAGGCTTACGACTATATTTCTCATGGAAAGATGCCCACTCATGAATCCCCATTATATGGGGAGAATTGCGCTCACCCACTCGCGGATATCGTCAACTAGCGGGGGAGGTAGTCTCTCAGCTGCAAAAGCAAAAATAAGTCCTTAGATATATCACCTAAGGAAGAACGATCGACGACCGCCTTAAGAGGAATCACAAAATAAACAAAGAAAAACTTACGAGCGAAGTTCCACGTCTCAGGGAACCCTGCCGAGTCCGCCACCAGGTGCTCTGTCCGCACATAAAAGTAGCTTTCCCAGAAGCGGAGGTTAGCTTTATCGTCAATATTCACCACCAAACTCTTGGTTCCTCGATGGCACATGTGGATCATTATACCACGAAGAAAATGAGGGGCAAAGATATGAAGCATGTGCCCCAAAGTAATCCTTCATCCGGCAAGCTCCGCGTACTTGATAAGCATGAGGAAGAGCTTGTACGCGTACGGTGAGAGCTGAGTTGGGAACACTTCATAGAAGCGGCAGAATTCTATCACCAGAGAGGGGAGAGGAAGAGTATACCCGATAAAAAAAGGGTACGCATCAAATGCGCAGTACCTCGGGCGGTGCAAATGAACAATGTCCTTCCCCGCCGCCGGTACCATTTCGATATGATTTGGAATTCCCCACTTGGACTTGAGCACCGTAATTGCCGCTTCATCAATGGTGGAAGGGACAGGCTCCGGTTCGTTTCCGGCAGGGCTGTGGAAGTCGGTCCTTAATTTCCTCAGACGGGGAACTATCTCATCTACCATAGAAAATCCCTCGTCTTCCACCACCTCCATTCCCTCTTCAAGAAGGGGCACTTCATTTTCTGGCACCGGAGCTTCGACAAATCTATCGGTCTAAGAAGAAGTAACAACCGTTTGTCTATCTTGATCGAAATAAACAAGAACGATGAAAGAAAAGGGAGAATGACCACATCGAATTCCGACGAAAGCAGAAGTATGAAAGACTGAAGAATGTGGGAGTTTGTAAAATTCTCTTAGGTAAACTGAAAAGCATAACCATCAAATGAGGGATTCCCTCTATTTATAGGAACGCAAATTTCTTGAGCAGAAAACCCAAGAGCCACCAATCAAAAAACGAAAAGGGCACGGGAAACGATACGATGCCTGAAAATGCGTCATAATTACGCATAACAGGTATTCATGGTACCATGAATCAACGTGACGATCCAACTCTGAACAACGTAACAGCCCAATAAAGTCCTTGAAGCGTCACCTCGCCATAAGGACCTCGTCCCTCGCATAATGCCCAGATTTCTTCTAACTCTTGAATCAACAGAATCCGTCCATCGAGCTCGCCAAAAGGTGCCCCCAACGGGCGGATGGACTTATTGTATGGGTCAAAAACTGACCACTAGATGGTTATCAATGAAAGGGAATGGTAAGGGGTCGACCAAGCCATGGTCGCGCCCACGAGGCGCAACGGCGACAAGTATCCCAGCCACCGTCGAGATCGAGCCGTCAGAGGGCTTACATTGCAGAACATAATGCTTAGGCGATTGAGGAAGAGTACAATCATGAGGATACAGTGGTTAAGAACCGTTGGGTAAAAGGGAAAATTGATAGTATATATAAGGAAGATAAAGTAGAAAGAAGGGGGGCTTCCACTGAAGAAAAGAGGGGTACAATGTACCAAGGAAGAGATCCTCAACGATAAACCAACAATTCAGATTTTGGTTGCAACTCCCTGTAATCATCGCTGTTGAATCAACCAAGATAGATCTCTTAGCTATCAACAACTTCCCTTCTTTTCCTTTTTTGCTCTCACAAGTATGGTATAAACATATCAAAGATGTAAGTTTATCATTTATATTTGATGTCTGTCAATCATCATAAGGAATCTTATATAAACTTGGTCTCCTTGGATTGTTATATTTAACATGTTCAGATTTAGAGTTAATTATGTTTGGCTAAGATTTACCTTTCATCCTATATTCCATCATTAATTAGTTTAACTAAAAGGTTCTACACTTTTTTGGTCAAACATGTACATTGACATATAAAGAGAACTTGGAAGACATTCGAGTAGCCCTTGATAGCTCAAGAATTATACTGAATCTATGTCCTCCAGGCTGACCCTATTGAAGAGTATCACCGTGGAAAGCCAGTTCTCAAATATCTTAGCCAATTCTAATTATGTTGCTGCGAGCAACTGGGATGTGGATATGTAGTTTCGAACACATTCCATTAACAGAAGACAAGCACGTTTAAGTGCAAAACTGTTTCCTGAACTTACCTAGTTACATTGCCAGAAGAGATGATATCTGTCACTAATGCTAACTTAGGTTCCAACTCCAGCCAAATCTCATAACTACAAAACAATATAAGCCTAGAGAAAAGAATGGAAGATGTACACAAAGTGAAAGAATTTCGTCGTTGCTATTTTTCTGTGAGCTATGGTTCCCCACAAGAGGAAAACCTATCATACTCATAAAACTATATGAGTTTTTTCTTCCTAAAGAAGCGCTTCAAATACCATACTTGCATAGCTGCAGCCAATATGCAGATGTTAAGGGACAATATACTGAACCATGCCACTTCGGCATTAGTTTTCTCACTCACTTCTCTCATTTCTTCTTCCCTGCATGGTTAAACGATGAGAAATACATTAGTTACAATGTAGTATCCATAAGTTTATAAAAACTAAACATTGTTGGATACTATGCATGTTTGAATTAAATCAAGTTTTAAATGTTCATGGTTATGTGAAGTGGCAGTAAACAGCATGACATTCTCTGTCAAGTATTCCAAATTCATAAGCCATTATTATACCAATCAAAACATGGCATTTTCTGCCAAGTACTCCAAATCCATAAGCCATTGCTATACCATGATAAGTTACTATGGACCCTCTACTTGTTCCTTAAAATTTCACCATCTTTGTTTTCAATTATGTGTAGAATACTTCCTGGATTTATGGAACTTTTTTCCTTTACATGAAACAAGATTTAGTTAAAAACTGTAAAAACACAACAAGAAGAATGAAGAAAGTAATATCTTATACAGAAGATATTGTTTGACGATATACATAACCTCTTTATGTTAAAGAATAAACCTACCTCACATTGGTTGTGTAAACTAATCAAAGGGGTTTATGATACCTTGGGCTACTGCCTCCATAACCTTAAAGTTTAGGTTGGATGCTCCAATATTTTCACATGGTATCAGTAGCAAATTTTAGTGAACCTGTTTTTACAATCTTTTTCTCACTACCTATTCTATCACTCGGAGTTTTCTATCTTTCAACTCATCTCATGATCCTTTCTGGACTTCTCTCTCAATTCAGCCACCAAGCCCATTTTTCAGTTACTGCAGTCTTTTCAAAGAATAAACCAGAAAAGGATGTCTCTTCCACATTGAAAACTTAGAACTATGCATGTGAGGAGTGTGCTAAAAAGATAAACCTGCACAATATTAGTTCTGTAAAGAATTCCAAAGGAATTTATGATTTTTTGGGCTACTTTACCCATAGCCTTAAACTCTTTTGGTTAGATGTTCAAACTCTTCTACACTGTTGGCCACTCAAAATGAAACATGAAGCAAGAGGAGATGGTGGCACTAAAAGGAATAGAAAAAGCATATAATCTGGGGTTAAAAAGAAGCAAACTTCAGCAAATTCAAACCTGGAAATTACCTCTTTTTCAGATTGACTAACTTTTCATGTATGGCTTGCACCCTATCTTCCAATATCATCAGCACAAGTTCAACGTCCTGAAAGGGAAAGGAAGAGTAAAAGAATACAAAATTAAAAATAAAAGAAAGAACAGAGTGCTCTCCTCTTCCGTGCAACTGAATTCCAATCCAGACTGGCACCAGGAGTAAAGTGATATAATCATAAACTTACTTTGATCTTTTCTTTCCGTGCAATTGAATCCCAGTCCTTTGCAGCAATACCAGTTTTCCAGTCAATACCAATCGTTACACCTTTACTACCTGGGGCATGACTATTCATCCGAAAGCACGCCATGTAGTTTCCAGCTTCAGTGGTTGTAAAAGCAAATTGACCATAAGTGACGTTTTCGTCATGGTGGAGATTGTTTCCAAATGGTGATGTAACCTGAAAAAAGAATGTCAGATAACGTCTGTGTAACTCTATCATGAGTGGAATAAGTGAAAATCTCACGGCTAATCTGAATTGAAGATCAATAAAATCAAGAAGCTTAAGAGTAATTCATGCAATGCAATTTGATTTAAAATGCTCCAAATACGTTTACAACACCCACACGTTATCTAAAAACTAAAGTTTAGCAGATACATTTGCCTCATATTTGCACCATGAATTGATCTCATAAACAACTAATCTCTCGCAAAAAGGAAGATTGAAACTAGTTCCTTAATTTCAACCTTGCATTCCTAAATTGAACTCTCCAGTTTCCCCCTTCACTAAGTTAATTCTTTTTTATCTACAGATGTCCTGTAATTTTTTGAGCCGAGGGTGTTCCGAAAATAACATTCCTACCCCGGATAGGGTTAAGGTCTGCGTACACTCTAACCTCCCCAGACCCCGCTAGTGGGATTCTACTCGGTTGTTGTTGTTGTTCTATGTCCTATAATGAGAAAAATACTACTCCTAAAAGGATATTCTCTTGGGAAATGAAACATGGTATAAACCATGCGGAAAACCTCACTGATATCTAATGACAGTCTGATCTCAGTTATATGTGACGAAAATTGGTTTAACATCAAATTCTGAAAATTTATTACTACTTTCTAAAAGACTAAACACCGAGATAAGGGAGGGGATTATTACTGTGACAGAAGCTACTTTTGTACAATCTATTGCCTTACTGAATGAAGAAAATCCTTCACTAGCTCTTTCCTCATAAATATCATTTCCTAAAAAGTCCTGATCACGGTAGTTGGAATTTGTTTCAATTATGTGCTCTGAATCCACTCCTACCATTTGCGATACTTTATAGAAGAATGCCAAAATTCTTGTGCTAAATTACTGGATTTAGTACTCCTTATGACTGTTCTTTGGTGCTTAAATTCAATAGCTTCAACATGTTAACCAATATCTTTAATTGATATAAAATACTAGTAGATACTGAGTCAAGGTTTGCAAACCCAGATATGCGTTTGATTACCTTAACGGAGATAGTGGGAAGAATATTAGCTTGGGCATGCTCCTCGTCACCGATGACAGCGTAATTAGCCAAAACAACGACGTTATTATGGATTTCCTCATACAAACACTTAATCCCTGTAACCGGCAATTCTAGCCATATCGCTTTCGCCGTTGTCATCACCATAGCCGCCACCAGAAGTACTTTTAATACCTCCGCCAACTTCATCCTTCCCACTGTTTTCACTCCCCTAATTTCTGTGTAATCACAAAAAAAAACTCTCGGACTACAGGATAATCGTGTAAATGCAAGTAAGCTGGATTTGCAGAATCTTCAAGGAGAACTGACTTTTGGTAAGAACAGTATTCTGAGTAGTTTGAATTTAGGTGAGACATGCATTCTTTATGCAAGGAGACTGTGGTTTTTGTACGCCCTTCGTGATTGGTTTTGGAGGATAGATGTTTCGTCACGCGCGTTTACGCGGGTGGATACTGAAGGGTGCGTTGCCGAGGGAGATTGAGCTTGGCGCCACGCTGTTTTTTCTTTTCTTTTTTTCCTATTTAAAGAATGACCAATTCAAATAGGTTTTGTAAGGGTAGCAGTCAGTTAGAACGTAAAAGGCGAAATTTTTACCCAAATAGTCCTTTAAGTTTAAGGATTAGTTTAACTTTGTCTTCTAAATATAAAAAATTTAGCAAAAGATATGTTCGAAGGCTACCATTTTCATGTATTTTTAGTCACTAAATTAGGTGGAATTTGGCAAGTTAACATAATCAGTAGATAGGCTAGCTCAACCCAGCCCTAAGAGGGCCACGGGCTAAGGCGGGCCGACCCTTTAATTTTCTTTAAAAAAACTTGTGACGTAGTCGATTAATTATATTAATAACTTATGTTTGCTTAGAGCGTACGAAAAGTTTGATATTTGATAAGGAATCTCACAATTTTTATATCTCTAGCTCTTCTTTTTTAAAGATACGTGAGTATTTTCTTAATACTTTTCTTTCATTTTCCTCAGATTCAGATATTGATTCAATAAATTTATATGCTGAAGTTTTTTAATTTAGGATTAACATCATTTGTTGATTTCATTATTATAGTCCATAAAATTTTTAAAATTCATGAAATTTACTAGTGGTCAATTTTTATGTGTGTATATTTAAAATTAATATTTTTCTATACTAAAGAGTAGTTTAAATATTAATAATATATTAAAGTAATCCAAACTAATCATTGGACACTTAAAGTAATATTTTCTTTTGAAAAAAATATTATTGTTGGCCATCAAAAACTTTTTGAGTTCATTATTAATTAAGCAAAAGAAAAACTAATTTTGTCATATTATATGCATGTCAAAAATCTAAATTCTAGTTGATATGAGGGTAAATGAGAAATCTAGGGTTGGAGAATGAGGATTATAGTTAATGAGTAGTTTTTTTAGTTTTTATTTTTTAAAATATTAAAATATTTAATAGTTAATAATTTAAATTTAATTAATTTTTCGCCCACAGGTCGGCCCAAGCCCAGCCTCGGTCAAGCCTCAAAGGCCAATGAGCTAACTTGGGCAGGTTTATAAGCCTCAATTTTAAATGAGCTCAAAAAATTCTAGTCTCTTCCTACCCAAGTAGCGAGCTGGATTAGGCTGGCCTCACGGACCAAACCCATTTTCACAGCTATATTTGTAGATAACCAACACAAAAGTAAAGGGGTTTCTCTTTTGCGCTGGTTACTTGCAAATTCTATTAACTTATCAGATTCCACTTGGTTTCCTCAATTGAAGAATAAAATTTTCACATGGTTCACTTGTACTACAAATACAAATTTATTATAAATAAAATTGTATTTAAGGTAAATGTCTATATTCTAGAGAGATTCTAGAGTTTGTTATCTGGTGGCTAAGTTATTTTTTCCATATAAATAGAGGGGTTGTATTCTATTATAATTGATCTCAAATCAATAAGCATTCTCTTTCCCTACTTTTCTTTACAATACTCTTCTTCTTCTTTTATTGTTTCATAACATGTTAGCAGCACGAGACTCTAACCAATGGAGTAGAAGATTTGAAATTGAGCATAATGATTGTCAATTGTTCCATGGGCTTCCTTCATGATTAAATTCTGGACGTAAGGTAAGTATTTTATTGTATTTTTCTCTTTTTTCTATAATTTGATTTTAAATACAAGCAAAGGCAATAAATTTTATTATAACTTTAATGGAGTTAGTAAGAAATTATAACTGCTCGAAGTGGTAAAATTTCTCTGTCTTGCCATGATCAAATTCATGTATGATTGTGGGCGAAGAAGTGGAAACCCGGCCCTATGAATTTGCTTCATTCTCATTCTCTTAAGAGAATGTGATAGCAATATGTAATAAGTCTGAAAGAAGACAAAAATTTTATCGTAAAGATATCAATGGATGTGGATGTGGTAATAGACGAAATTATAATCATCATCATCGTGGTAATGAGTGTCACATCTCCTTTTGGCCCGCGCCTGCAGGGGCACAGAGGGACTTTTTCCAATTAAAGGACAATTGAAACGGAATTTGTTTATTTATTTCAGAGTCGCCACTTTGGGGATTTATGGTGTCCCAAGTCACCGATTTAATCCCGAATCGAGGAAAAGAATGACTCTGTTTAACAATCCGTAAATCAGAAATCCGGATAAGGAATTCTGTTAACCCGGGAGAAAGTGTTAGGCATTCCCGAGTTTTGTGGTTCTAGCACGGTCGCTCAACTATTGCATTCAGCTTATTTATCTGATTTTAACAATTATGAGCTTTTATGCAAGTTTAAACTTTTCACCGCTTTTATCATTACTATTATTATTTAACAAAGAATTACAACGTTGTGAAAACGTATCTCGAACCACGTCACATCAATGTACCTGTGGTTATCGACACATTTCGACTCAGTTGAGATTTGGATTTGGGTCACATAAATGTGCACCCGAGTTTAAGAAAGTGATTTATTAAAGGCGCGCCTAAAGCGACTAGCGTATCATTATTTTGGGTAAGGCCGTGAAATTTTGCTAAATGGCCCATCCTGAAGTCTAAGTAATTTTACAAGCACGTATAAAGGGCCCTGCAGCTTATGTATTTTTTGTTTGTCGAGGCTCGTCTCATTCATTATTTTAGAAAAAAAAAAGAATTGCAACGTCATGGAAATGCATCTCGGACCACATCACAATCAATGTATCCGTGATTATCAACATATTTCGACTTCGTTGAGATTTGAATTTAGGTCACATAAATGTGCACCCGAATTTAAGAAGGTAAGGTTATTTAAAGTACACGCCTAAAGAGACTAAAGCGTTTGTTATTTTTTGGAAAAAAGCCGTGAAATTTACTAAGCGGCCAATCCCGAAGTCTATACAATTATTAACCATTTATTGAGGGCCCCGCAGCTTGTGCATTTTATTTGGCGAGACTCATCTCGTTTATTTTAAAAGGATAATCCTAAAGTGACTATATTTTTCTATTTTTTTCCGTCTTTAAAAATAAAATAAAAAGGTCCTAATTAATTTACATGCTTAAGAATTGTTATAGTCGGGTTCCGAACACAGTCTGCTAGATCAGAATATAAGCGTGCATATGGGCAGTCCGTTCGCCAACATGGGCCCAGGTCTAACGCATGTAGTATTAAACAGGACCTGGGTCATCTTATTCCAATATTGAGGCCTAGTTAAGTTATTCTACACATATTCACAGCTTTGCAACACAGAAATGTAGAGTGATGGTATCTAATTAAGCAAATTACTACAAGTTTTAGAACGGCAATCAGTTGGAATGAGGTAACTTAGAGGTCTAGTTTTAATCCTAAATTCAAACCATTGAACGTTGAAATCAGATTGCCATAGTAATTAAAACAGTCTACTGGGCCTGATTCTATTTGACATGCATTTGGACATATACTACCTAATAACCAAGCTAAAATAAACAGAATATTATTGACTGCATCACTACAAAAACTGTCCAGTTATACGAAGCGGCAGAAATTTACATATCAGTAGTATATAAACTGTTCTAACTACAACCACTGAAGGAGAAAAGTTAAATCAAAAAACTTCAAACTTCCATTTCATATGTATTCATGCTTCCACATTTTTCAGCTTACAAAATTGGCAAGGTTACAGCCATGTACCTGGTATGGGAAGCAAAAGAAGAGGAAGATGAGAACCAGCAGTAGTAGAAATAACACAGTAACAGCAACAATAACAACCAGCAGCAAGCGATCCAAAACCCATGAGTGAAACCAGAAATACCAGGAAATTTCAGAGATACCAAATAGCAAACCAACACACCAGAAATGCAATAGAACAGTAGGTTTTTTATTTCTGTTTTTCAGACTCTTAAAGACTGAACTTTTAAGTGTTAAAAATCCAGCCTGTTTACTCTCTAACTCTGAACTTTTTGTCTTCCAAAATCCCGCCCTCTTTTTACTCTCAAACTAAACTGACCTCTTCAACATACAAAAGTCAGCCCCTTCTTAGTCAAAAATGACTCTATTTATAACCAAAACAGACCTCCTATCACTGCCTTGAACTCCCCAGAACTAATTCTGCCCATCCCCTCTAAATCCCCACTCATATGTCTTATCTTGATTCAAATTAACTTGGTTCCCCACACTTGGTTCCCTATTGTTTCAATCAAAGGTCATGGGGTATTAAATAAATCCCATGCTATTATATTTGGTTCCCCATTATTACTAAACTAATGACATTTAATCAACCACTTGACAGGCCCTTAAGTTATTCTAATTAAAACCCTGTTAAATCCTAAAATTACCCCCTTAACCCATGTATATTACTTCCCTACCCTGACCCTTACCAATCTGTATTAAACCCCTTCAATTCTAAACCAAAACTGATTACTAACTGCCCAATTATAACAGCTATAACCATTCCTAATCAAATTCACATAGATTCAAAGCAAAAGAACAGAACAAACCAAAAAATGGTATCAATCAGATGGAATGAGTTGATCATATTGGGAACCAATCCTGATCAACTCAAACCAATTGATCAAACGGGGAGTTGATAATGTGAGCAAAATATGAATATCAACTAGGTGGTCAAGCAACTAACAGGATGAAACAAGATGAACTGATATGCATTGAAGGTGTCAACATGCTAAGCTCCTAAGTTCGAACAAGCATATAAACAGGCATGTTCTCAATCACAAAATTAAAAATAGAAAGAAACAAAGGTACTGGCATGAACTTATTACCATGTTATTTTAGCCTTTAAACATGAAAAACTAATCGACGACAACTATTCGATCGATTACACAAGCTATAACATATAACAATTAACCACAAAGAAACAGACTAAACAGACCCGCAGGTGATTGAGTGGTTTTGACAAAAACCAGGGAACTTATAAGGAAACTAACTAATCGACCAGACTATTTCAATCGATTACATGGTTTATAACATTTACAACACACAGAAACAAATGATGAATTGGACCAAATAAAAGGTCATTGAAGATGGACAAAACAATTGATAAAATTGAAAAATCAATAAAACTAAACAAATAGACAATGACAAAGAGAGAATAGAAAGGGAAATGAAAAATACCTCAAAGGAACTCAGAAACAGACAACCTCGACTTGAACTCGGACTCGGACTTTTGGGGTCAAATGGACCTTAATAGAGTGTTCTCGTCTGGGAACACTCGACTAAGGTCGATTAGGAACTCCAAATTTCCCTTGATTTCGGACAGAAACTAGGTATAGATTTTCTAGGGTTCTTGGGCTTGATTTGGGGTTCGAATGGTTCTAGCAAGATTCGAACCAAACCAGAGGTGGTTTGGGCACGAGGGAGGTCAGGGGGTGACAGGGTGTGAGTTTGGGCTAGGTTGGGGTAGGTTCAAGTTCTGCTCGAGTATTCAAATGAAGATTCGAGAGGCTAGGGAATGATTTGAGGTAAAAGGGTGGTGAATTTGGATTGCGGGTGGTCTGATGGCTTTAGGGTGTTAATTTGGTGACCGGCGGCATTGCTGCCGCCGGGTTTCAGGCGAAGGTATATCAATGGCGGCTAGGGTTTGGTCTGGTTCGTCTCTGAGCTTTGAGAGAGAGACGATGGGTGAGGGGTGTTTGGATTGGGGGGACTGGGTAGGAGATTAGATTTACATACAAAGGGGGGATTCAATCTTGGCCATTGGATCATTTATGATCAACGGCCATGATCTTTTATTTAAATGAAACGACGCCGGGTGGTGTTGTTACGAGACTGGGTCAGTCTTGGATGGGAACGGGTCGGGTTGTGAGGAGGCCTTGGGACCGCCAGATCAAAGGAAATGGACGGCTCAGATTAAACACCTGAAACGATATCATTTCAAACAATGATGGGGCTGAACTGGACTGTTAGATATGTTTGATCAACGGTCCAGATTCGAGACGCCTAAACGGCGTCGTTTGGGTCATCTGAGAGACCAACCATATTGGACCGGGTATATGGGGTGTTTTGGGGCCTGATTTTGGTCCATAAATGGTGGCCCAGTTCCGATTTCTTTATTATTTCACTTGTTTTGTTTTCTATTATTTTCCCCTTTTAATTCCTAATTACCAAAAATCCTAAAATAAGTTGTAAAATCAAAACTATCTTAAAAAGGGTATTAATTAACCCTTAGCAATAATTAATCCACAAGATCAAACATTAATTAAAATAAAATCCCACAATTGGACAATAAAAATGATAAAACTACCAAGATACATATTTTTGTGATTTTTGTTCTCTTTTTTTTTAAAACTAAATTATGGTTTAATTAATTCCTAATTGTGAAAATAAAATCCTAGGTGCACACGCAATATATTTTTTGTATTTTTAATTAACCAAATAAGATGAGCATTCACAAACAAAAGTAATTATCCAAAACGTCACGCAAAATTGTCAAAAATTGTACACAAAGGCGATTTGTTTTATTTTTTTGATTTCTTTCGGAGTAGTTTTCGTGAAGCAAAAATCAGGTGCTCACAGCTGCCCCTCTTTATCCGAAAACACGAGGGATTTTCGTGCAAAGATAAAATAAGCGGATTCGAGCGATTTTTGCCCGTTTGAATACTCCGTGTGAAGCATTTTTTGAAAGATTTAACCGAACCTTTGCTTCAAAGGTTTCCTACATATCCCTGGCTAAAAGGGAATCAAGTTAATGTAGTTCGTGAAATTTTGGTAGCTGGGACTACTATGGGACTGCAATTTGTTGTTACTGCTGCTGCATGCTGTTACTACCGCTTTTCGACCTCCTTATTACACCAACTGCTAAAAGAAAAACAAGAATCTAGACTAAACTAGGAATTACAAAATCTTATCTATCTTCAACTTGCTCTTGTTGCCTTGCTTCCTTGTCGGCTTGTGTTTCTTCCGGTGCTTTTCTTCCTGACTTGTTGTAGTCTTCCTTTTGATTTCTGTAGTGGAATTTTTGCTGGGTTTTTTTTTGTTGTAACCCTCCGCTTTACTGCCTTCTGACTTGAACTTTGAAAATAAAACGCCATTCCTCTCTTCAGGCAGGCTCCTGACTTCAACAACAACTTTGAAAATAAAATGCATTTGGCAATGATTTATGAAATATATATATTTTGGCAATGTTTATACAAGCAAGACCACTCGGGTTGAAATAAATTAAATGTCCTTTTGAGGACGGATTAAATTCAATATCCTATTCGAGGGCGGATTGACCCGATATATCCTATTTGAGGGCGGATAGACCCGAAATATCCTATTTGAGGGCAGATAGACCCGATATATCCTATTCGAGGGCGGATAGAACCGAAATATCCTATTTGAGGGCGGATAGATCGAAATATCCTATTTGAGGGCGGACACACCTGATATATCCTATTTGAGGGCGGATAGAACCGAAATATCCTATTTGAGGGCGGATAGACCCAAAATATCCTATTTGAGGGCGGATAGACCCGAAATATCCTATTTGAGGGCGGATAGACCCGATATATACTATTTGATGGTAGATAGAACCGATATATCCTATTTGAGGGCGGATAGAACCGAAATATCCTATTTGATGGCGGATTGACCCGATATATCCTATTTGAGGGCAGATAGACCCGATATACCCTATTTGAGGGCGGATAGAACTGAAATATCCTATTTGAGTGCGGATAGACCCAAAATATCCAATTTGAGGGCGGATAGACCCGAAATATCCAATTTGAGGGCGGATAGACCCGATATATCCTATTTGAGGGCGGATAGAACCGAAATATCCTATTTGAGGGCGGATAGACCCGATATATCCTATTTGAGGGCGGATAGAACCGAAATATCCTATTTGAGGGCGGATAGACCCGATATATCCTATTCGAGGGTGGATAGAACCGAAATATCTATTTGAGGGCGGATAGACACGAAATATCCTATTTGAGGGCGGATAGAACTGAAATATCCTATTTGAGGGCGGATAGACCCGATATATGGTGCTTGATTTGGTAATTACAATGATTGATGCAGCGCAAAGAGCTTGATATGATGTAGAGATCTTGATATGGACATAGCTTCCGTCCCTATCTTAAATCAAAGAAAATTTAGTTAGTTTAAAGTTCGGTGGTTGGTTGTGGTACTCCTGTTGGGGAATGATGTTATTTGATGGGGATGATATTCCTGCTGGGGATGGTTTTTCTTTTTTTTCCTTCCCCGCTCTATATTGTCTGACCCTCTTGGAACTTGGTCAAAAATCTGCCGGGGATGCTCCTTCTTCCCGACGATTGTTATTCACAAATTTTTCAACTATTGTTTTTCTGCTTTTCTCCATACTTTCCCTGACATTCCATACCAATTCATCATTTGGTCTTGCAACAAACGTCTTTTCCGTTTTATTGCCTTATCTTTGGCATGTCCTATTCGCATTTTGCTTTGCACCATTTTGGCAACTGGTAATAAGCTCTGAAAAAATCTTTCTCAAAAACAAACTGTTGGAGAAAAAGTTTTTTAAAATAAAGAAATGAAAAGTGATGACTTCAAAAGATAGAAAAAGAAGAAGTCTTTCTAAACAAATGCTGGGGAGAAGGAAAAGAAAAAGAACTTATCTGAATGGCATAACCGATCCTAATGATTATGCCGTGCATTCCAGATCTAACCAACCCAATANTTCTGTCAATCTTATCTTGTCGCCTCATAGTGCCCTTCGAGGGGTTTTCACTAATAAGACTCTCTCATTTCTCTCGACTCCCGTCGCCTTATGGTGCTTGTGAAGGTTTTCACCCTAAGACTCTCTCATTTTGTTTCTCTCAGCTTATGTCGCCTTATGGTGCCTGTGAAGGTTTTCACTGTCACACCTCCTTTTGGCGCTACCGCACCCTGCGAAGGGCGTGGTGGAAGGAGTTTTTTCAATTAAAGGACAATCGAAACGGGTTTTATTATTAAGATTCAGAGTCGCCACTTGGGAGATTTATGGTGTCCCAAGTCACCGGTTTCATCCCGAATCGAGGAAAAAATTTGACTCGATATTATAGTCTACGAACCAAAAATCCGGATAAGGAATTCTGTTAACCTGGGAGAAGGTGTTAGGCATTCCCGAGTTCCGTG
>MU786672.1:81449-118034 GCA_026770625.1 Nicotiana glauca | reverse complement strand
TCAAGCCAAAGTTAGATCAAACACTTACCTCGGTCCAAAGAATAGCAATCAATCCTCCGCCTTTCCTCTACAATCCGACTCCAAAACAATGATATCTAGGCATAATTAATTCAATAATATCAATAAAGACTCAATGGCAACATCTCATAGCCTAGATATGAATTTCCTAACATTCTTCCAAAAATACCAAAATTCGACACCGGGCCCACATAGTCCAAACGCGAGGCTCGGACTAAAACCCAATCACCCATAACCCTACGACCACGAGTTCAAATATGCAGTTTGTTTTAAGATTCGACCCCATATTGAGGTTGAATCACCCAAAATTTTCAAAACCCTAACTCTACCCAAAATCCCTAATTTCTACTTTGGTTTCATGCTTTTAGGTCTAGGAATTCACTAATTAATGAAGAAAAACGAAGGAATTTGGTGGGGAATTACTTACCCAAGTGACCTTGAAGAAGGGAGGCTTCAATGGGGTCTTAAGGCTTGAAGGAGAAGGGAGATCGTGAGAAAAAGTGAAGAAATCCCGTCACTGGTATGTGTTTGAGCTTTAAAAATCACTGGGCAAAAATGCCCTTCGCGTTCGCGGGAAGGGGGCCACGTTCGCAAAGGGTAGATGAGTCAAAGCATTGTGAAAGCGAGATGCTAGTCACGAATGCATAGAAGGATGGGGTTGGGTCTGGGATTTGCTTGTACGCGAACACGAGTGGGGGCTCGCGAACACGGTGAAGGGGAAACCAAGGCTACGCAAATGCGAGGACTTGTATGCGAACGCGATGAAGGGAAGTCCCACTGGTACGCGAACGTGATCTGGGTGATGCGAACGCGGAGAAGCAATTATCTGGGCAAAATTGCAGAAAAATCTGCTACCATTCTAAGTCTAAACCACCCCGAGCACCTCCGAAAATATTCCCGAGCCCTCGGGGCTCCTAACCAAACACACACACTAACTCAATAACATCCTACGAACTTAACCGTGCGATCAAATTGCCAAAATAACATCATAAATGAGGAATCAAACCTCAAAATCAACACTTTTTCATCACACTTCATAAACTTCAAATTTTAGATATTTAGGTCCGAAACACGTCAAATGACGTCCGATTTCGACCAAATTACACAGAAACATCTTAAACCATATATAAGACCTGTACCGAGCGCCAGAACCAAAATACGGGCCCGATACCAGTACTTTCTAATCCATTTTCATTTCAAATTTTCATATTTATTTCAGAAAAATAATTTCTTTCAAAAGTTCATTTCTCAGGCTCGGAACCTCGGATTTTGATTCCGGGCATATACCCGAGTCCCATATTTTTCTAAGGATCCTCCGGGACTGTCAAATTACGGGTCCGGGTCCGTTTACCCGAAATATTGACCAAAGTCAACTTTAATAATATTAATATCAAAATTCATCAAAATTTTCATAGAATTTAACATATAATCTTTCCGGCTACGTGCCCGGACTACGCACGCAAATTGAGGCAACTAAAGGTGAGGTTTTCAAGGCCTTGGAAGCAAGGAAAAAGAGAAAAATCCGGTGATGACCCTTTGGGTCGTCATAGTTGGCCATCCCGGTTCAATTATGATGCGAAAAATGATTGAGAATTCACATTGGCATATATTGAAGAATTAAGTGATTCTTCAAGAATTCTCATGTACGACTTGTTCTCATGATAAATTGATTACTATACCAGCTAGAGTTGGGATTGTATTCCCTAATTTTTGGAACATATAAAAGATGATATATATATGGGCCCAGTCACCTGCCATGTGGACCGTTTACTATTATATGATTTTAATAGATGCATCTATTGTATGGTCACATGGGCGTTTGTTATCAACTTGCACTTTAGTTTTTGCAAGGTTGTTTGCTCAAATTATTAGAGCACGGTTTCAGAATATATATTATGATAATTTATATTGATAATACTGGTTTAAATCCAAGTTGGTTTAGCAGAAATTGTATGCCTCCAATTATAGCTAAACCATTGGTTATAAGAACAAAACTCCCAAATAGAAATTTGGTATGAAGTGTATTATTTAATATACAACAGCACTTGTACGCATCTAGCCAACAAGTTATAATAAATTCTCCCCATCACAATTGGTTCACGGTCAGGAACCAAATATTCCCATCTAGAAATATGGATGTGCTATATGATTTAATTGTACTGTCACAATGCACAAAGATGGGTTCCTAAAGAAGGTTGGAAAATGTGTTGGTGATCCCGACATTAGGGGGAGAAAATGGGCAGCTGAAAAAGTGATACGTGAAATAAATTATTATGAATACATCTAGATCCTCGTACAAGAAAATGTGAACTTGAAGTTAAAGTGATAAATCATTTCTAAAATATCTCCAAGCACATTGTTGACCCAAAGCTAAATGTCATATTTCAGCTGCTAATGCTCCAAATAGAATAATGTCCATGATGGATAGAGTTTATAGCACACATGAAGCATAATAGATAAATCGGTTCCAAAGATAAAACTCCTCGAAGAAGGAGGGAGAAAATGTTCAAGATGGTCATAACAAGGAGGCAAGTGCTTTATAAGAGCACCATGACATAACATTTTATAAGACCTCATGGGAGAGACTCAGGTACCTGAATATAATGAGATCTCGATAAGTTATGTCTTCATTGATTGATGATGGAACCGATGTAAGATGATCATTGACGATATTGTTGATATAATGTAGCGCTTAATATTATTAATATTGATGAGGATCTTGAGCTCAAATCTGTCATAAAATTTGAACAGATAAATGATTGGCCAAATGAAAAATACGCAATGAAAATTGACTTCACTTGAAAAATGTGAAGTTGGACGGATAGTCCAACACCCGAAAGTATAAAGTTAATTGATGTATAAATGTGTTCTTGTGTGAAAAGTTCAAGTCGATAGACATAAAGACGACTTGTGGCACAAGAAAATTAGTAAATATCCTCACATTGATTATATGGAGACATGTTCTCTTATGGTGGATATAATCATTTCAGGTTTTAATCTAGCAATATATGAAAACTTGATATGCGTATAATGGAAATTATTGAAGGATTAAAATTGCTCTGAAGCATATTAATGTTTCCAAGAAATTTATTAAATAAAGCTTCAAACATCCTTATACGGATTGAAACAATCAGGGCGCATGTGGTATAATCGCCTGTGTGAGTACCTATTGAAAGAAGGGTGCAAAAATGATTTAATTTGTCCTTGTATCTTTATAAAAAGATCTGGATTTGAATTTGTTATAATCTCTGTGTATGTTGATGATTCAAATATCATTACATCTCTCAGGCAGTTTCCTAAAGCAGTAGACTGTTTAAAGAAAGAATTTGAAATAAAAGATCTTGAAAAGACAAAAATTTTATCTTTTTCTACAAATTGAGTATATGAAAGATGAAATTTTTATCCATCAATCATCATACACTAAAAAAAAATTTAAAGCGATTCTATATGGATAAAGCACATCCATTTAGTACCCCGATGGATGTGAGATCACTCGATATAAATAAAGATCCATTCCAACCTCATGAAAATAATGAAGAACTTCTTGGTCCTGAAGTATCATATTTTAGTGCAATTGATGCACTAATATATCTTGCTAACACTATAAGGCGTGACATAATATTTTCAATCAATTTCTTAGCAGGATATAACTCTGATCCTACAAGGAGACATTGGAGTGAAATCAAACACATATTGTATTATCTAAAAGGGACTACCAATGTGAGCTTATTTTATGGCAATGATTGCAATCCCGATCTTATTGGTTATGCCGATGCGGGTATTTATCTAACACACACAAGTCTTGATCATAAACATGCTATTGTTTACACGTGGAGGCACTGCCATATCTTGACGATCGACTAAGCATTAAATCGTGGCTACTTCATCTAATCATGATGAGATAATTGATATTCATAAAGAAAGTCGAGAAATGGGGTCTATAATATATTTTATTCAAGATAAATGTGGTTTGAAGTGTTGCAAACTACCCACAATTTTGAATGAAGACAATACATCATGCATAGCCCAATTGAACGGAGGATTCATAAAAGGGAGCTAGGGCAAAACACATTTCACCACAGTTATTTTTCATACATGATCTTCAAAAGAACGATGATATCAATGTGCAACAGATTCGTTCAAGTGATAATATGGCTGATTTGTTCACCAAATCTCTACCAACGACAACCTTCAAGAAACTAGTGTACAAGATTGGGATGTGAATTGATGCTCTCATCAGGGGGAGTTAATATGCGTTGTACTCTTTTTCCTTTACAAGGTTTTGTCCCACTGAGTTTTTCTTGCAAGGTTTTTAACGAGGCAACCAAAAGACTTATTTCTAAATATGTGTACTCTTTTTCCTTCATTAGGATTTTTTGCCCATATGGTTTTTTCCTAATAAGGTTTTAACGAGGCACATTATATATGAACATCCAAGGGGGAGTGTTATGATAAATATCACATTATGGTGGATGTCTACTCTTCTTCCATGATCTTCATCTCAAATGCTTAATGACATATTCAATGACATATTTTGTATGTTCAATGACATATTCCATGACATATTTTCTTCACTTTTTATGCCTATATAAAGGCCTTGTAATAGATAGGAAAATACACACAATTGAAGAAGAAAATCTCTTCATTCTCTCTATCTCCATTTCTTGTTCATGTTTTACTAAATTGCTTTTATTTTCTTGTTCCTTATCGTTACTTTGAGTTATATTTCATAACCATTAGCATTTAATAATATGAGTTTTTAATGTGATCCAATATCTTAAGTAGTTGGACAAGCTTAGATCACATCATTAAACTACTCAAGCAACTTCAGATGTAAGTGCTGCAAAGGGGAAGTGGAGGAGGAGCAACAGTAACGTAGGTCTGAAGTTTGTCAATCCTAACTAAATTTTAAAAGGTGCCATCACAAGTGGCTACTGATGTTATTCCTACCAATTTGAAGCCCATTGTTGCTGGGCTTTCTACTGTGCCCTCTGTGCGATATAATTTCGTCAAAATAGCACGGTATAGCCAGTTTTCGTACTGGTCAATCAAAAATAGTCAGCGTTTATCAAGTCAATAAAAAATAGTCACTATTTTGCTGCAACAAAGACCGGTCCCGTATAATATAAGGGAGTTCGGTGCATTTGTGTACGAATTCCAACATATTATGCTGGACCGGTATACTTTGCTGACTCCTGTATAATATACGGGAGACTGGAGCACCGATGCTCAAAACTTTAGTATATTATACTGGACATTTATACTTGCTGGAACTCCAGTATATTATGCGGGAGTTCCAGCATAATTATATTTGAACTCCCGCATATTATACGGGAGTTCCAGCATAGTTATCCTGGAACTCCCGTATAATATGCGGACGTATTTTCCGGATTTTGAACAGTATTTTCGTTCATATTTATCTTTACATGAAAAGTGGCTAAATTTCGATTACTTTTAAAACTGGGCTATTTTTGAATGACCAGTTGTAAGCTATTTTTACATTTCTCCCTATAATTTCAGTAGAAATGCACCAGATAGCTACTTGTGATAGCATCATTTAAGGCGTGGCCAATTTTTAAACACTGTTCTAAATTAATTTTTTTTGTAATAAATAAATAAATTCGGACAAAATACCGCTAAATTTAACACGAGTAACTTCATATCATCAGGTCTAAAGTTAAGCTCTGCCAAAGGCTACTTTTGACACAAAAATCTAAAGTTCAAAGCTCTAAACGTAAAACCACAAATTCAGATCTTCGGGAGGAAGTTGGACTCAATTAAAGATAAACTTCAGACCATTTGAACTTAATATATGAAATTATGGTAAATTTAAGGATATAAGTCTGGGAAACACCCCCACATGTGGTTGGTATGCTTGTTGGTATACATAATAGATAATATGGTAAGATACATTGACTACTAAGGGGTCGTTTGGTTGGAATACGATTTATATCGGTATAAGTTATGCCGGTATAAGTTAAATTGGGATAAGGTATACTATGATTGTTGTCTATTCATTGTTTGGTGTGTTGTATTTAGAAAGACAATTGCATAATTTCTAAGAAAAAGGTATAAGTTATATCAGTGCTAATTACCCCACCTTCTATAAGGTATAAGTTATCCCGGTATTAATTTATACCTGGTTTGCTAACCAAACAGAATATTAAGATAGTATTAAATTTTTATACCACCCTTATACCTTCTTATACCTCGTACCAAATGACCCCTAAGTTTCTTTCCAAGCTGTCTAATTAAGGTATGTAATTGAGAAAGCATAAAATTCTTTTTTCATGTCTCTTTGGAAAGTTTTATCCATAGTTGCATATCTTTTTTATTATATCGTAGTCTATACTATTGCAGTATTTGTGTTGTGGGAGCAACCTTGAAAGACTTCTTGATGTGTATCTAAACTTCGAAGTTTATTAAACTGCATCCAGTCAATTTTGTAGACAGCAAACTCAACCCTTTGGGTTTAGGCTAGGCCAATTTTAATCCTAATATTAGTTAGTTATTACAAAGTAGCTACATTTTATATAGTTTTTAAGAACTACCTATGTTTTAAATGACGCGCCCTGAAATCGGCTATTTGTGCAATTCCTACTAAATTTCACGAACATGTAAAATAAAATAAAAATGATATGACATTAATTTATTAATGTTCTATCCAGGATATGCAGCAAGACAACAATAACTACTAAATCTCTATTCCAAGTAACATGAATCCTCAATATCCATTTTGTTCATTTGTGCCAGCTTCATTTACAATACAATAGTTTGTCTTTTAAAATGATTAAGAATTTTGGTCAAGCTTAAGATGAATTATTTAACAACATACTAATATGCTTCTTCATATGTCATGGAAGCGTTTAGAACCTAACACTTGGACCGTATTTGGCTACTGCTTAAGGTTTCGCTTAACACATTAAATCCATAATGGAACTTATGTAGTTAAATAACACAATTTGACCCCATTGTCATTGGTAAGTTTTGTTTCAGGAATATAATATATGACAAAGAGATGTCTAGTCTAGGCACAACTTAGAACTTCAATAATGGTAAAAACTTTTACCAAGATATATAAAGATACACAGTAAGGTAAATCACCAATAAAATGTGAAAACTCTCAAAGGAAATGACACAAAATTCCATGAATTTGGCATATGAGACTTCAACTTCTTTCCATGGGGACATACAACAACCAACCCACATCAAGGAACTGTGGAAGCTGACCCAAATAAGGATTTAGCTGTACTATATCACCTACTTTAGATGAAAGAAGTTCTGCTATAACTGGTAAAGTATCAAATTATTGTACTGTATATGTAACTACAGGTTGAGAATCTGCCTTTTCTCCACATCCATACAAGAGATGAATGGTTACTTCTTCTCCAACTATATAACTTCTCTCTTCTCCTCCAACCTTCCAAGCTTCCCCACTATAAATTTGTTTCGAGATATTAACAAATGTTTCACCAGGCTGCAACTTGTAAAATGTGTTATAGAAGTATCCAATGGTACCATTAATATCTTGGCAATAACAAGGTACTGTGACTAGGTAGTCTTGTTTCCCTCCTGCGCGACTAATTGGGGTGATCTGTGATTTATTGACGGAGTAGAATATCGCGATTTGGTCTTCGTTGAGACCATTGTGCTGGTAAAGTAGAGAGCTACAGCTCTTGATTTGATCCGAGCAAGGAAAAGGGTAAATTTGAGACAACTGAGTTGGGGCGCCAAACGCAAAATTTCTTAACAATATAAAGAATTGAGGAAAGAGTAAAACTAGTAATGCGTGCCGAGAAAACATAGCTATTGCTTTGATGGCTTTCTTGTGAGATATTGAAGAATAAGAATTCATATCTCTCTCTATATATAGGGATTAGGAAAGGGGATGTGCATGAATTTTACAATGCAATGAGACCTAGTTATTATACAATTTTTTGGCTGCATTATATATGCAGGCTAAATAAAACCTATATACATCAAAATTAACGCAACCACATACCGAAAGTTATATGACCTGCTCTCCTACTCTTGGCAACTAGAAAATTTTTTTTTTTTTTAAAAATGTTGTTAGAAACTTAGATAGGTTAGAAAGGACCCCCTTATTTTGAGGGGTGAGATTATTAGTCCAACCAAAATTAAATAACTACCTAAAGACATAACAATGGTAGCCTCAAGTTCTTCCCTCTCAAAAGTTCATAGGCTTATAAATACCAAATATTTGTTATCAACAACCATCATGCTATAGAAAGATGGCAGCGAAGGCGAGAATTTTTGCAGGTCTTTTTCTTATTTTCACGATCCTCCCTTCTCTGTCCTCGGCATTTACAGATCATCTTCCTGAAGTTCTCCTAGTGAACGATTCTGATAAAAATATTGATGTGCCAATCCATGTTAATAATGTTGCTCATGTCAGCGACGATGATGACATAATTTTTGAACTAGATGGTAAAAAGGGAAAAAAACTGAAAAAGGCATTGAAGAAAAGGGCACAAAAACAGCATGATCTGCGGGAAAAAAATCTTGATCATGACCTCAATGAAAAAAGCGAACCTGAAGAAGATGCTACACCTGTGCCTGTTGATCAAACACCTAATCCTGAGCCTGTTAATCCGACGCCTAATCCTGTACCCGTTAATCCAACACCTACGAATGTGCCTGCAGGATTTCCAGGAGCAACTCTACCACCTGTGACAATAGGATATGGGGGTGCACCTCAAACACCTAATCCATCAGCCACACAAACACCTGTGCCTGTACAGCCAGCTCCAGGGCAAAAACATCCAACACCAGAAGAAATTAAAGAGCTACGTAAACATGCCGGATTGGAAGTAGGATTTTACGATGAAATTTGCCCAAAAGCTGAGAAGATCATTAAGGATGGCATGATCAGGGCTTTTGGGAATGATTCCAGCATTGCTGCTGCCATTCCCCGCCTTCTATTGCATGATTGCTTTGTCAATGTAAGACTTCAATCCTTACCTCAATATGTAGATTCTATGCTGATGTTCTCAGGATATTCAGTAAGAAACATATATGGTAAACCTCTGAAATTCTTCAATAGTTTCAAATCTTTTGGATTGCATTTGATATGTAGCTGCTCATTTAATGAAATTCAAAATGACTGAATCGATCTTCATTTTGGTGGGTAAGATCCTTTGGGCCAGTTTCATTATGTGGAAACTTTGAGGAGAATATGTACTTGATCAGCTGATCCTACACTTCCAACGTTTTGCAAAGGGGTTTCAATTGAATTACCATCATCGAAAATTATACCGCAAATTGGGTAAAACAAATTGTTCTTTTATACATATGAATTGTTAAATCCTCTTGACATAAGGAAAACTTCTAATAAAGTGGAAAGATGGTTTGAGAATTGCATTAGGCCACAGGTTGGAATCCAGGGTGTGCAGTCTCGCATTTTCTTAATCCTCTTATTTTTGGCTCCACAACTGGCAGTGACAGTAAATTTTACTATTCTTGCAAAACTTAAAGGAAAACAGAACAAGCCCAAACTAACTTCTACACATTTGCAAATTTTACTCTATTGACCAAACATTTCAACTTTCCTTTTCGTCCACTTGCTTTCGCAGGAAACAGGCTTTCCTGTGCTTTTTTGATAACCAAAAATAACAGTAAAGTCTAAAGAAAATTCATTTATCTAATGTATAGGGATGTGATGCATCACTATTGCTAGACCAGACACCAAGTGGGGCAAGGGTAGAGAAGCTCGCCAACTCCAATGGACCAACAGTTAGGGGATTTGATCTCATTGACCAGATCAAGGCTGAGCTTGAGGCAGAATGCCCTGGCGTAGTCTCGTGCGCAGATCTTTTGGTATATTTATCAAGGGAGGCCTTTGTTGTATCCGGTGTCCCTCACTACGACGTGCCTGGTGGACGTCGTGATGGAATGGAATCCCTTGAAGCAAATGTTCATGGCAACCTCCCACTTCCTGATAATACAGTGGATACGTTGATTGACCTCTTTAAAAGGAAGGGCCTGAATGAAGAGGATTTGGCGGTTTTAATTGGTGCCCACTCCATTGGAGTAGCACACTGTTTCAGCTTCCTTTACCGATTGGATAATCCTCAGAAGGCGGCCATGGTAGATCCAAGGCTCGCTGGAGTTATGAGATTCACATGTACCAACCAAATGAATACTTTGGCTTTTGATACCACTACACAGTACAAGATGGATTCTATTTACTACAAGCAGCTGGCTCAAAAGAGAGGACTACTTGAATCAGATGTGCTTTTGAGTGAAGATCCCAGAACAAAGGAGTATATCCAGAAGTTCGGTGATGAACAATCGGGATGGTTCAATAAGTTGGGCAAGGCCATGAACAAGTTGGCTTCAATACAAGTGCTCACTGGTGACCAGGGGCAGATCAGGAAACAGTGCAGGGCTGTTAACTGAAAAACTGGATATAAGGCTCTAACATGCATCAAAGCAGAACTGGTTCCTCTCTTTTTTGTTTTAACCAATTTTCACTTAGTAGCTCTTAGGACTAATATAACAAACATACAAATGGTGCATGATAGATGAGACTTGCTCATCTACAACAAATTAAACACCACATGCAAAGCAAGTCCTTGTCTAAAATGAGATCACAATTTTGTACTTCCCAGTTCTACTTAAGATAGCTAATGTAATTGCTTCAACAGACAATGCACGGAAAAAATTCTCTTGAACAACTGCTTGCTTGTTTTGATGTGTTCTGTGAGCAAATTGGGAAAGAAAATGAAAAAAGCCTCCCATGTTTGAAGAATTAATAGGCAATCCGCAATGAATTTTTTTTGCATCACCTCTAGTGCAGCTACAGCACTGTATTATCTCCCAATTCACGGATGACTTCCTCAACTTTGACCAGCATATCTATCAATATCAGCAAATTAGTACTCTAAACCAGTCAAATCAGCATCTGCATGTAGCTGCTTCTTTTAACAGTGAGTGATTTTTTTACAACTCGTAGATATTACATAGCAACGCTTTATTTTACCATGGTTTGAATAGTAATCAACTTCAAGAACAGTGACTTAAAGGCTTTTCCATCCATTAAAAGGAAAAAGTAAATAAATTTTAAAACAAAAAAGAAGGAATATCAAATAATGTGCATGCTCCATCGACCAAAACCTGGAAAAGGGGCATTAGTATTTAAAGACATACCTTGGAATGAAGAATCTTCTAGATATTTCTGCAAGACAATAAGCAGGTGGATCATACAAATGGAACATAGTTATGAGCCGTCCAGCCAATTAAAAAATTTCAGCGAAGCAGAATGTTAGTTGATCTCTATAAAAGATATAGACAGAAACAATACCGCAATTTGGTCTTTAAGGTCAACCTCCTTCGTTGTACTTGACTGTTCAGCAACTGCTTTCAGTTAACAATTATTAATGGTGTTTAGTTTTGAATCAAAAAGTGGGGGAACTTCATGAAAAGTAGACTGATGAGAACCACCTTGATCAACTTCAGGGCCGCAGTTCATCAAGAAGGACGTGAAACTGGGAGGAAAAGCTGAAAGTATCTCCTCAGCTTCGCGATTTAGTCTCATTTCCTCTGTATGCGAACCTTGAGAAAATCCAGGTGCCCAGGTCACTGGCATATGATGGGAACTAGAGTCACCTGAAGCTGAATATATCCATCCTTCATTGTCCCTGAGAAAATCAAACCTTATGTAAATTATACTTTAATATCTTAATTTGCTAAACTCACGGGAGGATGTGTCAAAGCAACTGCAGTAATCAGTATTTGTCACCTTTGTGAAGCTCCACCGAAAGGAATAAACTCGGATTGAGAAGATATCACTGAATCAAATTCAAGACACGGAAGAGCAGGACTTGCGCTGTCCAACTTTCCCTAAGAGTTTCACATACGAAAAGCACGTGAAGGAAGAAAGTTGTATATTGTAAGTGAACTCGTAGAGGGAATCATAGAGAATTATGCACCTTTAAAACATTCATGAAATTCTCTATCTCGTAGATTGTCAAGAACCGCAGGACGAATTTCTGAATCTGCAAAAATAACGGGATAATTGAAGTCCAACATTAGCGGTTTTATCATAGGACCTTTCCACACAGTTTTCTGTATCAGGATTAGCAGAAAAGAAGCCTCAGACCATCATATTTTCCACTTTGAGTTCTTTCAGTGTGCCCTTTATATGACAAAGCCTCAATAGAATAATGTCCTAAATGTGAAAGCTAAAGCAAACATTACAACTAGGAAGCTTGAGTGAATGATTCAACGCGTGTAACTGTTCTGTGAAGTGAACTTCCCATGATATATGTTCTCAGAAGGACTGTCTATTTTCTTAAGTACCAGATGATACAGAACTTGGATAAAATGCAGTAGTTAAGTTAGAGAGTCCGAGTCTCAGATGCTTCAAAGTCTAAAAGAAAAGGATGTCATCACTCCCACGGCATAGTATTGAAACTTCAAGTTATGCACCTAAAAGAACTTGTTCAGAACAATTAGCTTACTACATATAATACACGTGTATCTCCAGAAAACTAGCTACTTCAAGTTTCTTCTATGCAACTTTTCGTTCTTATTTTAACTTCATTTAATGCTCCATTCGCCTCTTTGCATTGGATATTTGAAGCGTGAGGGAGGTTTGCCTGTCCCTAGAGCTACTTTCATTTTAGTCTGATTCTTAATCTCGTTACTTCTCTACACAATAGTTTTCCTGGAAAGAAGAAGTTTCAGCTGAAAACAGTGGTGGTTTAAAGAGAGCATGAGATTAATTACAGTTATAGCAAATTCAGTAATGACTTCACAAAGACTAATTAATGAGCTCACCTGGCCAACAGAATCCCTGTAGCTCACAAAGACAGCTCTACTTCCCCTTGTTGGAAAACTTGATACACATGAGACCTGAGGCCATGAGAACATTAGCCTCGAAACGTAATGCTCTTCCTGCAAGAAGCAAATAATGAAACCAGAAAAAGTCAGAAACAAGAAACTATTCTGTTAGCCTCTCCATGCAGAAAACTTGATAACTGTAACATTGTCTAAGAGCTTATGAACCACAGCAAGTGACATCCATTGTTTGCAGAACTATGAGACAGCTAATAAAAATCAGAACTGATAATGCACAAGACTAATGCTCGTGCGCTTAGCTGTGTAAGACAAGTTTATCTCACAAACAAAAGGTAACAAAGGTGCCACTATGCTACCAAACAGAGAACTAATACATCAAGAGTACACTGCGTCCCCAGTACTCAATGAAAAAACTGGAATAGGCCCTCCTGCAACAGTTTTCAACAGTGCGTTTGACCTATTCATAGAACCTATGGATTTCTCTGTACCCATGACATTTTTACCATCAGCTATGTAATTTAGCCTCTGGGAAAAGACAGCATTATTGTTTGCCCAGAATTGCACGAAGAAATTGCTTCCATTCAAGCATTGTTGTGATTATCTCGGCCTATTATAAACAAATCCACAACACAACGTTTGCATTCAACAGAATGAATACCAGTTCTCCAACACAGAAAAAGTGAGATTGAGTATCAACAAGTTCAGGCAAAAATTGACTCTAAAACTCAAAGTTACATTTAAGTTTAAAAAAACAATTACTATATCATAAATTTCAGAATACATTTCGAATTCAACTAGATCCTTCAGAAATTCAGCAAACTGAAGTTCAATACAAAAGAAGAAGAAAGAAGACAAAACACAACAGTAAAACGGAAAGAAGCAATAGACGCTTATAGTGGCTCTGTGAGCTAGAGCGAGCAGAAGGATGAAACGCGACAAGAAGAGAAAGCATATCATAAGATCAAGTATCAACAAATTTAAACTAAAATTAACAACACTATACAATTGAGAGCTCTCAGTAAACTAAGATTACATCATAAATTCACAATCAGCGACAACTAACAATCAAATTCAAAAAGTTATGCATTGTCCCTTTCTATTTCAACTCATCCTTGAGCGAGTCAGCAAACTAATATATCAATCCAAAGAGGAAAAACGAAAACAAAACCAAAGCAGTTACATATTTTTTTTTCAAAAAAGTAAAATAGCGGGAAAATAGAAAGAAGCAGCGTCTCTCACGAGGACTCTGTGAGCGCAGAGTGAAGAAAAGGATGAAACAGCGAGAATAAAGAGCAAATTATAAAATCGAGTATCAACAAATCTAAAGTAAAGTAACCTATGAAATCAAAGCCACATCAAAAAGGTCACAAAGGAATATAACATTCAAATTGTTCATTTTCTAATTCAATTTCACCTTGAGAAAATAGCAAATAAATACATCGATCCAGAAGAAATATATTACGAATGTAAAGCAGTTACTATTTCTTTTTTTCTGGAGCATTTAAAATTTCTCAATATTCGAAATAGTTGTAAAAACAGAGGGAAGCAGTAAGCACTACGAGGATCGTGTGACGGAAAGCAAGGACGAGGATGCAACCGCGATTAGGATCGGATCTATCAGTGCGGAGTTTGAGAGAAACGAGGGAGGAAGAGGATATCCATTTGCCGCCTGTACAGTGCTTTCGTCTAAGAGGGACGAGAGACGGATGAGAGGGATGAGGAGAAGCTGGAGGATAGAGGATGAACCGAGCGTATTCAGCTTCCCATTGGTTTGTTACGGTGGCGATTGACAATGACGACGGCGGCAGCTCCGACTGCTCTGCCGCCGCTGTTGCTGGCCATGAAAGTGAATGTGATCCCGCCATTTTTCAAAATTCTAGTTTGGAGTTGTTTTAGGTGCTTGCAGCATGTACGACGGGTTTTGAGCTTAGATCACGCTAAAAGCAACACTATATAGCAAAAATGGTTGCATATTAGTAGTATTATTTTGAAATTATTATAAAAAATATAGATAAAAAGGAGAGGAATTATGGATATGCAATCTCTGTGATTGAGAATATATGCTTTGGTAAAATTCTCGAAAATATAGTAGTAGTAATATTAATCTTTTTAGCTATTCGTGTATTTTTCTTGTCCTAAAAAATTGCAGAAATCACGTGAGGCAAAACGTCTATTTCTTAACTTATATTTTCAAGTACGTTTCTTACTTCTTTTAAAACTAAAAATGATATACGTAGAGACTATACAAGAATTGCTATGATTCATATTTTTTGAAACTTTTAGATATACAGAGATATTGGCAAAGTGAAATAAAAAGTTGTGTGACTTAATAGATTGGCAAAGTCGAAATAAAAAAGAAGTTGTGTGGCTTAATAGATTGGCAAAGTCGAAATAAAAAAAAAGTTGTGTCACTTAATAGAGGTAGTACATACTGATATATAAAATAGAACAGGATATTGATTGTATTAACATTCTAAATTATAAAAGCATGTCCAAAATTTCAACCTTTTATTATTAATTAAACTTCTAAAAGTATTGACTTCATCTTCCTTTCAAGAGAATTAGGTCTTTTGACTAATATACCTTTTAAAGATTTTAAAACTTTTCAGAAGACCATTTACCATGTCTTGTGATTTAACAAGTTACCAACTCCCATCACTAAACTAAAGATTCTATATTTTGTATTCTCGATAATTAAATTGAATTAAAAGCAAAAATAATAAATAAAAAAACTCCAATTCCTTTGACCATTCAAATATCAGAAGGATAAAAAACGACATATTCTCTATATAAATTCTTAATAGTTCATTTTCTTTTGCCATTTCCTCAAAGTTTTAAGATGCGAATTAATGATGCTATTATAGCAAACAACGCAATTGTACTTTGTAGGATGCAAAAAGAGTAGTAGCTGAAACACTCTAAGAGAATAAGAGGAATAAATAAAAGGTAAGAAGTAAAAACACACACACACATATATATAGCCATGTTTACATCAAATTATTTAGTGAAAACGCGACATATGTTTTTCATTCACGTATTTATCACTTAATCATGATTAGTTAGGTATAAATATCGATTGAGCGCTCAAGCACTTGTTGTTCTTGATCCAAACACTATATTTCTATATAAGTTAATAATAACATACAATTATATTGATTTAGCACCTAATCTTACGAGTAGTAATTTTAGATTAAATTCAGTTGAGTATGCAAAGCAATATTCTTGTTACCATGTACAAAGCAATATTCTGGCCAAGATAATGGCTTTTCACAAGATCCTTTACACTATATAACAGACCACAGTACAGAGTCAAGTCAATAAATACATGCAATAAGGGCTCTTGTAGAGTATGATGTGTAAGCCTACAAGAACTCTTTTAATTTATGCGCTAATATTGAGTATTCGTGATTTAGGGGTGGCAAATAGGCGGGTTGAGCTGAATTTGGGCGGGTCAAAATGAGTTAGGTTAATATATATATATATATATATATAAAGAGAGAGAGAGACTTGGGCCAAAATGGGTTGGGTCAAGATGGACTAAATAATAGGTCATAACCTAACCCGCCCAACTTGACCCACGTTTTAAAATCCATGCTCATCTTGCATAAAAAAACCTTATACCTTAAAATGTGTAATTGAAAAATATTTTCGGGGGGTGGGTGGTGCAAAAAACAGAAAATTGAAAATACAAAAAAAAGTATAAAAAAAAAAAATTGAGGGGGTTTGGGGGAGAGGGTGGGCGGGTGATGCAGAAAAAAAAATTAAAAATACAAAAAAAAAAGTAAAAATATATTTTTTGAGGGGGATTGCGCGAGGGGTATGAAGTAGGGTGAGTGGGTGATGCAGAAAAATAAAAAAAATTAAAAATTAAAAATACAAAAAAAAAAAATAAAAAAATTAAGGGGTAGGGAGTAGGGTGGGTGGATGGTGCAGAAAAAAAGAACAGAAAATTGAAAATACAAAAAAAATAAAAAAATAAAATTGGGGCAACTAAATAAATTTCTAGATAAGTTGGGTGGAGATCTCTTTGTTTTGTGTGAGTTTCATGAGTTGTATTTGGGTTGTTTAATGCGTCAGAATGAATTATAAAAATAATGAGTCAACTTAGGCTCAGCCCAAATTGAACCATGAGCTAAAATATTTGTAGCTCAACGGCTGGTTAAATAATTTTGGGTTCAAATTGCCACCCATACTCGTGATGTACAAATCTTGAGTCTTCCATGTGAACTAGTAGTATTTACCGTAAGCAGAATGTAGTAGGCAATAATGCAAGAGATAAGCTGGTAAAATATGCCTTAAAGTAAAGGAAAGGAGAAATTTAGATGTTAACCGGGGACCTCATGTTCGAGTTATAGTATGGAGTACATTTGTTAAGGAGTATTGGATTTGTGTATGGTGGTATGAATGTGAAGTGAAGAGATTCCTTTTATAAAAGGATCGGACTTTGTCCAATGCACGTAGAGAAAGAGTTATTTGTTGGGTTTAAATAAAAAGGCAATTCTACTACTTATCTTTTTAAGAAAAAGTTAGAACATGAAAAGGCAAGTCTCGCGTCGTCGCTAACTCGTCTTTGGCTTCAGTCAAATAATTGATTGATTAATTTTAATTGACCAATAAATATTCTCGCAAAGGATTGAGAACCATAAGGCGAGCACTAAAATGTTAGCACAAACTGCTCCCACATACACGATATGGGGGTGTGGGGACAACCATGCTATCACTTTTACCATATATGGCTCTAGACAAACCAAGAGCCCACCACTAGAACCCAACCCTTAAGAGGTTAAATATACCAAAGATTTACGCAGTTATTGTGCTTGCTTTGTGTACGGGCACAGAAGAATCCGAAACTATTCAACGTACTAGCCCTATAACGAAGTCAGATCCAACTAGACTCTCTTAATATAAAGCAAAGCAAGACTATTGGCTCGATTTAACAAAAGAAGAAAGCTGGGAAAAAAAAAGAAATTAGGCTAAGAGTAGTGCCTGCTCCCTTGTATTTGGGGAAGTTGGATAGCCATTCCGCTCTTTTGGAATTTCTCTATTTTTTTTAAAATAAATACAACTGAAAAGACTGCTAGGATATTTAGATTGATGCATATGTATAAGCTTTCATTCTATCTTCTTCGATCTTTCTTGAAATATCAATCATATTGGTATTGACCTTGTTGAGCGCTCCTTGATCGAAAGTTCTTATTTTACTGTCTTTTTAATTGTCTCCGACTTCCTAAAAAATAGACAAATTACATAAGTTGCTACCTATGGCCAAAATCCTCCTTACTGTAATACTTTATACGTAAGTTGGAATATTTTTAAATCATTAGCCTAATAAGTAAATAAAAAGGAGAAAAAAAAAAGACATTTGCATCTATATCCGCTTTTTGTGTCACATTTTAATATGTGCCCGCTTTGCAAAAAAAATTGTAAGCGTACCCGCTTTTTCACATTACTTCAGCACACGGGGCTGAAGTAGCAAAGACAATCGCAGAAAACTTCTGCATTTTAGTAGTCGGCCCTGAAGTTCAGCTCTAGAGCTGAAATTTTTGTTTTGTAACTCGCGAACTTCAGCTCTAGAAGTTTTATTTTATAAGTTTTTGTTTAGTAACCGGGAAACTTCAGCTCTAGAGCTGAAGTTTTATTTTATAAGTTTTTGTTTAGTAACCGGAAAACTTTAGCTCTAGAGCTGAAGTTTGCCAGTTATAAAATAAAAACTTCAGCTCTAGAGCTGAAGTTTGCCAGTTATAAAATAAAAACTTCAGCTCTAGAGCTGAAGTTTTTGTGTTGTGACTGGGAAACTTCAGCCCACTTATTAATATTACATACTAGAGCTGAAGTTTCCAGTTACAACACAAAAACTTCGATGTTTTTGTGTTGAACTGGAAAACTTCAGCCCACCTATTAATATTAAATACTAGAGCTGAAGTTTCCAGTCACAACACAAAAACTTCAGCTCTAGAGCTCAAGTTCTTGTGTTGTAACTGGGAAACTTCAGCCCACCTATTAATATTACATACTAGAGCTGAAGTTTCTGTGTTGTTTTATATTTGATTAACTTCGGCTTGTCTACTAGCACTCCATCTTTCAGCAGAAGAAATGTTGCCATGGCTTTCACCTCATATTTGCTAGCCACCTCCTACCAACCGCATACATCATGCGAACTGAAAAATGGTGCAAAATGCAACTTTGCTTACCGGGCACTACATCAATTTTCAATACACTGCACAGCTTCAGTGTTCACTATTTCAGTAACAATACTTCTCATTTGCTACCAAAGAACAAATAAAAAAAATTCCAAGATAGCAATTTGGGTTAATTTCATCTGTCAATGAAGGTTTGTGCCATTGGATTTTCAACAAATCAAAGAGAAACAGAGGAGTACTGTTTCAGAAACGGAGAAGAGAAACTAGGTAGTTAAATACCTACTCTTGCCTTTGCTGCGTGTGACAGGGCTGAACTTATTTAAAAAGTGCGTACAAGTTCAAAATTTTTAAAAAAACAAATATATGTTAAATGGGGGCGACCAAATAGAACGCCCATGCAATTTTTACGAAAAAAAAAAACAAAAGAATTACATGGGCCAAGGCCCGGAGTTAGGTATTGGGAGAACCAACTTCAAACTTAAAGAAACAAAAGGGAGTAGTTACTGAACAAAATTAGACGGCAACCAAATTGACAAGCAAGAGTGAAGAAAACATTATCTTTTGGCTGTAACATTTACAATTAGAAGGAAGGATAATTGAACCTATATAGCAGCTTTCAGTGAAAGTATCCATCGATGCAAAGAGATCAATTTTCCATTTCTTTGATTCTTTTTTAGTTTTCCGGTGGATTTTTTTAATCCCAATTTATGTGTTTATGAGATTCCATTGGGCACTAGAAATTTAAATTCCAAAAAAAAAAAAGAGAAGAAGACATTATGGACAGTAATAAACTTATATACAAGGTTAAGAAAATTGAATAGTACAGTGAATAAATGATATGATTGCCTGTTATTTAGAAGATTTTGGACTAGTTTAAATTAACCATAGCATGGGTACAAGATTGTGAGAATTAAAGATATGATCCCGAGGGTTGGGTATTTCTATATTAGTTATGTATTAGACGAAACAAGGAAAGTAACATGAGATCGATATGTTGTGATTATAGATTGTATGAAGATAGTCGTATGGACTGCTCAAGGTGACTCGTTTGGTATTTCGACACGAGTATTGTGAGTAGTAATTTTATCGTAATTTGTATTTTCATAACCTGCATGGTTTATACTATATTTTTTGAAAATAAAAGGTGTTACCGAAAATTTGAAATTGCATGTGGGACAAGTCCTTTACTGATATTGTACTGAACAGTTTACTTGAGATGTTTACAATTATTTAGATGTTCTTATTATTACTAGGCATATTTTATTGTTATTTGAGATATGATTACTATTACCGAACGAGATTATATGATTTAATAAGAATTGAAATGCCCTGTATTATTTTGAAAATGCTTTCGTATGAATATCTACTATTTACAAAGAAAAGTATATATGGGAGGAGATTTTGAAGGATCCCATAGCTAACGGCGAGTTCGTTAGACTTGGTGCACCTTGTATTTACAGATTACTGATTATCGTTATATCACTCGCTAGTGGAGAGGTAGAACTAACACACAGTTACAATTTTTCCTCGAGTAGGGACCTACGGTTATATTTGACTCTTTTTACGAAGAGGTCCATACAGTGATACAGATTAGATGATCCTTCCTTGGAAACCTCTCAAACATAAAGATTTGATATGACACGGTGCTTACCGAGTCTATTACTGAATTGTTAAATTGATTTCTATTATAGGAAATACATGATGAGACTGATTATTATTACTGTTTTTTTAAAGGGCATTTTGTTTTTATGATAGTTCCTAATTATTATTATACATGCATGTTTTCTGACTTGTCCCCAATTAAAAACGGTTATGGTTAAGTGTTATTACTCACTGAGCTAGCGACTCACTCCCCACTATTTTTTTTCCAAAGACAACAGTTGAAGGGCGAGGATTTCGTTAGTCAGACGCACAAGTTGATAGTTTCTGGTGAGCCCCGCATTTGTTCGCGTGGGCAGAGACTTTATTTATTGTTATGGTCTTTTCTTTGAACTCTTACAGTCGCTCCATAGTCAAAAAAAATTTTAGTGTCTTGAGTGTTCTTCGTTATTATAGATTATGTTAAGTATCACTCATTCTTATTAAATTTGGAGATAAAGTAGTATTTCTAGTTGTTCGTGGGTGGACTATTAAAGGTAGATATTTATTTTAGTTAATTGATAATGTCATTGTCATTTGAATTGCTATTAGGATGTTTGGTTGCTGATTTAAGACAGAAAATTTTTTGGGATAGTTCAAAAACATGGAAAACTATGTCTGATTTTTCGTACAACACCGATGAGGCTTACTTGTGGGCGCTTGCTCCTTGATGCTGGTCATGATCCTAAATTGGGTCGTGACACTTACGCACTTTCTGTGGACGACAATAACATTACACACGCAACCTTTCTAAAGTGTATCTAGTACACACTATCTTTTTGTTGACCTATGGTTCAAATCCCCTCTTCTTTGCATAGTATTCAAATGAAGTAAATATCAAGTGTAATTTGCTTCGTTCTTTGAGTTCGTCGAAATTCTGTAATTTGAAGTGTTGCTATTACAGAATAGTGTTATTTTATTTTTAAAGAAATTTATCTAAAATTTGGGCATCAGTAAGGAAATTAAATTCCTTAAGAACACACAATGTAATTTGTGGGTTTGAAAATTCGTTTTGGTTTAACGAACGTTCTATAAAGTTTATGCTTTCTCAGTTTATTTATTATTCTAGTGCCTTTTTCGAATATGGATAGATAACAAGGAGCACTTTACCCTTCAATATGAGACTTTTCGATATGAATTCGGATTTAATCATGGCCTAATATGAGTATCGGACGCTAAATAGAAAAAAGAAAGATATGTAGATAGCCTATGCATCTAATACAACTTTCATTTTTAGGAGAGCAATGTCTTAAATTTTTCCCCCTACCAATGAGTGGAAGGTGTTTTTAAATTTTTAACTTAATAGAATCAGTTTTCCATACTAAGCTAAGCCCACTTTTATCTTCTGGCAATGAATTACTGATTATTAGTCAGTTACCTATGGTTGTTGGATAATATTTGCTATTTTGCTTGAGCTTTTTAAATCAAGTTGAATAGTTAATTTCATCCTCTCAAAGGTTGAATACTTTTATTCACGTGACTACCGTGCCACATAGAACAACATGGCACATAACTAGCGAGCAGTTATGGAGCACAATTACAAAGAACAAGGAAAATGAAGATAAAGTACTTTAATAATGGATATGACCGTCAGTATTTTTCTTAATGAAGTTTATGAGTTAGTTTGTGCACACGTCAACCATATGATAAAGTATTTATATCTTTTGTCAGTATTGATATCGAATAACTTTACCTATTAAGTTTAAGCAAATATAAAAAAATTATCTAACATTTTTTTTTGTCTCGTTTTTTCATATTTTTCACCAAGTTCATTGATAGTTACGTCATATTCTTAAGAAAATAACACGGACTAGCTAATTTTCGGACTGATAATAAAAAAATAATCAGTGTTTGCAAGGTCGTTGAAAAATAGCCATTGTTTTGTTGAAACACGAAAAGTTTCAGCATAATATGTTGGATTATGGAGCTCATGCGTGTAAACTTTCAGCATCTCCAGCATCTTATGTTGAAATCTCATACGTAAAAAATTCAAACTCCAGCATATTATGCTAGAATTTTTCGAATTTTTAAGGGTATTTTTATTCAAATTTTATCTATACATAAAAATATGGCTAAATTTTGAATATTGTTTTTTTTTCCCCGTATCCTTTGCTTGCACATGGGCTTATAAAATAATTGCATTTGGAGGTCTTTAACTTTCTTAACCTCTTACAAACCAATATTACACGTTGGGTTTAACTCAAAAGAAGGAAGATTAGTAAATGCATATTGGACCTAATATAACCCGACAAAACTGAGGCTCAACCAAATTCAAGTACTTGTATCATTACAAGTCGCTTCGTGGTTAGCCATTTGCAGTCCACAAGACTTAACTTTTTTCCTTTTGTCTTATAAATACACGTAATCTCAATTTCAATTCAACAATTTTGCCTTCATTTTTTTCCCAATATAATTTTGTTATCATGATTATGCAGCTTTTGGCCCTTCCTCTTGGGGTCGTTTGGTTACTGGAATTGATAATTTGGCCCTTTTTCTTTGGGTCAATTGGTTATTATATTAATTCTGGTATAAAATTTGAAATTTTATTTATTTTATATTTATTGTTGGTACTAATTAAAATCAGTATATACTACTCACCTATTTTCTTTTTAGTCCGTTCCAATAATTTGGTAACAATTTAGATTAAACTTAAATTGTACTGAGAAGATTTTATAACGACACAAGTACTCTAATTCCCGCACTCAGTCAAAGGGAGTATTTTATATTAAAGATTTTTGATATTATTTATCTTTGTTCCGAACAAAACGACCCTAGTTGATTGATTGAGTAATAGAAAAAGTAAAATCGTCGTTGGCAAATGAGGGCGACATCAATATCAAGAACCAAAACCACAATTCTATAGTTTGAAGCAGCACCACGATTTGCTTTATCTCCAAATTTGTGATTGTATAATAAGTTGAAAAATGTAATGTACAGAATAATCCATTCTACCAATTGTTCAGTGGTTGTGGTTTCACCTTGGAATTTATGTCTTGACACTTGGCCACATATACGCATATTATAAAATTATCCTATTTGGCTCACACCCAAAAGAACTGCACTTCTCATTTTCACTTCAAGCAGAACTGACTGACTTCTGTGTTCTGCACCAGGGCTCAGATAACACTTGGCTCTAACTGTAAGCGATCTCCTCTTGAAGTTCTTTTTTATTTATTTAAAATAAACCCATTTCATGAAAACTTGGGTTCTATATGTGAGAGTCCAATATCGTAACAAAATTTTGTGCATTTTAAAAAGATAGGTATTTAAAGATTTTGTTTCTTTTTTGTGATTCTGCCTATTCTTTGTGTGTTCCGTTGATGTTTAATTGGATCGAAAAAGAATGCTTACGTACAAAGATTTTTGTCTTTCTTCTATGTATACTTGAGGTTTTAGTGTCATCTTTCTTGATTTCGTCGTGTTGTGAATATGTGATTGATTTCTCATGCATTCATATCTAATACTTCTGCATAAAACAGCTTTTTTTGGGGATTTTTATTGGCTAGCATTTGTTTACTTGAATGAGTTTGTTAAATTCTATTTTTTTAATGGTGGTGTTGGGCCAGCTTGGGCGCACCTTTACTATTCCACCTTGCTGCCTCTAACCAGCATAGTAATCGGGTAACTCTGCCCACTAAGGTTTAGGCAGATGGAAATAAATCACCTCGCGTCTTTTTTGTGTTGTAAACAGGGGCGAAGCTGCCCTTGTACAACGAGAGTCAATTGACACCTCTTTGCCAAAAAAATTACAGTGTAGATAGGTCAAATTTATAAAAATCTATATGTACGATATGTTGAATCCCTTCGCACACTTCACGTGTTTACCTCTTTATAATTTGAATTCCCTTAAGTGAAAAATTTGGTTGTGCTACTGTTTTTCAACCCTGGCCTTAAGGTCTGCACCTACTTTAATAACAATTAGGTCCAACCTTAAGTGCACGGTTGTTAAATTTTGTACAAGGTCTCTGTTATGATATTGATTTGGGTGTGTGTGGTCACTTGCATTGTTGTTTTGCCAGTTCCCAGCTCATACTATTACTGTTCCTTTTCAATTTCTGTTGTCGCTAAAATTGAAAGCATGGACCTACTGATAGATTGTCCATACATTATATGTAACTCGATTGCTACTTTTCTTGCGTATAATAATTTTTGATTGCATTTGGCGTTTCTATATCGGGAAGTTGTGGTATTATAATATGGGCTGAGCATTTTGGTCAACGGAGTATCAAGTGATATGTTTAATCTTTTTTGTTTTTGATTTCTTGTTGTTTTGCAGTCATTGTTCCTTTTTACTGCTTATAGTTTCTTCATGTAATTGTAGGTTTTGAGCTAAGCTGCTAGACTGCCCGTACGGCCATCACTTTGCTTGGAGTTTGAACAAAGAGAAAACTCTAATTCCTTATAATGTCTTCCAAGCCATTAGACTATGACAATCTGAATGAAAATGTTAAGAAGTGCCAATATGCTGTCAGGGGTGAGCTTTACCTTCGAGCTTCTGAGCTTCAGAAGGAAGGCAAAAAGGTATAAGTTTTGTCAACTTATTCATCTCTTTTTCCTCTAAGAGATTCTGCATAAATTAGGTATTATTGTCTATTTACCCTCTTTCAGTCTTTCATAGTTCAACATTCCAGCATGCAGTAGGATTATTATCTATTAGACCATTATAATCAGTGAACTATAAGAAAACTTTAGGCAATTGGAAAGATTCTAAACATTGAATAAGTCATCTGTATAGAGCATGAATTGTTGCCAAAATCTATTTGAATCCCACGGAAATTCATCATCTACACAATCCTGATCTAGTATGTTGAGAAAGTACATGCTCTTCTTACATGATGCCACCATTGACTATTTTATACATTAATACTGATTAATCTATTCCAGAGTCCTCTATACCAGGAAGAATTATCTAACTCCTAATATTTTTGAATCGTTCGAATGAATACCATTTAGTGGCATATAACTAGGAAAACGCGTCAAAGCATCACGTATCTCTTGTTTAATTCATCCGAAGCACGTGTATACAGTTTCATTATTCCTCTTATTCTACAGATCATCTTTACCAATGTTGGTAATCCCCATGCTCTTGGACAAAAGCCACTGACATTTCCTCGCCAGGTTTGTCACAGTTGCTGAATGCCTGTTCTATGAGATGCTTGAGGTTTTGGTACATGTATAAACTTTGGACTCTATATTTCAGGTCATTGCTCTGTGTCAAGCTCCATTTTTACTGGATGATCCTAACGTCGGATTCTTATTCCCTGCTGATGCAATTGCAAGGGCTAAACATTATCTTGCAATGACTTCTGGAGGTCTAGGTATCCTTTCTCAGATAACCTTTAATTGTTAAATTGCACCTTCTTGTGCTATCACTCTATTTTTCCTCTCTTCCTTTCATGTCAGAAGTTATTCATTTCTTAATTTTCTTTTTGTATTTTAATGATTTTCATATTTTTGTTTCACCGTTTACTCTTTGGTCCTGCTTGTAGTTTGTCCATTGTTTTTGTGAAATCTACATTGTGTTGTTTCACATGTAACTTCTTTAGTCTCTGTAATTTTTTATATCCTAAAGGACTACCAACTTGTTACCCCTTGGGAGGTGATAGTTGGAGTGTAACTTCGGAACTGGTGATATTAGGGGTTATGAATTTAATTCCTTCCTCAATGCACAAAAGCTAAATTACACTACAGCCACTTGACTTTGAAGCTGAAATCCTGTCTCACTATTGATCTGTGCTCTTGTTATTGCACGCAATTTCAAGCAACATAAATGATTTAGGCACAGTTTTGTGACAGTAACTTTTTAGCTACGGATGATGTATTCTATATTGCTGGTCAATTAGGTGCTTACAGTGACTCCCGTGGCACACCTGGTGTAAGGAAAGAAGTTGCAGAATTCATTGAGAGACGTGATGGATATCCAAGGTTATAGATTGCTCTTTCCGTTTACTTGGTCTGGTTTGATTTCTTCAATTTGATTCTTGAACTGACAGTAGTAGTTATTTTGTTTGACAGTGATCCAGAACTCATATTTCTCACAGATGGTGCTAGCAAAGGTGTGATGCAGATCTTGAATACTGTCATTCGCGGCCCAAGTGATGGGGTAATTGATAATTTGATATGAATAGGACGGATTTCCTCTTCATATTCTCTTTCTGTCTCCCTTCATACATCTGGTTTTAACTTAAACAGTTCCTTCTTTTAACACCTCCTGGTCCTATGGTTTACATGCATTATCATATTTTTAATGAGTGCACATTTGTTGCTAGATATTGGTCCCTGTTCCCCAGTATCCGCTATACTCTGCTTCAATACAATTATTAGGGGGTTCTCTTGTGCCATACTATCTTGAAGAGACAGCAAACTGGGGTCTTGATGTTAATGACCTTCGTCAATCAGTTGCACAGGCACGATACAAGGGAATAACTGTGAGTATGCTGTACTTCTGCTTTCATATATATATAGACAAACATGATGTGTGTGTGAATTCTGAGTATGGTTCACTGAAATTCAATTTATGAGCAAATTTTAGGTTTGGTGGACATTAAGCACATGTAAGGTTCACTGAAATTCACTTTTATTAGCAACTTTTAGGGTTGGTGGACGCTAAGCACATGTAGGACTGAATACTAGAAATATTTTCAGAAATAGGCGAAACTTAAAACCTATTCTATGGGGACTGGTTCCTTTTGCCCACACAAACATTTGAATCTGGCTGCATATAAAGGCTGCACTACTTTTTGCTTTTGATATCTTAAAGCATCTTGTGTTTGCATTCTAATCTATGTTGCTCGGACTCTCCATAAATGTGGCCGGATACGTGTCGGATCCTCCAAAAGTAGTGCATTTTTGAAGGATCCGACACAGGTGCGGCTATATTTTGGAGAGTCCGCGCAACATAGATTCTAATTAGCCATACATTTTTTTTTTGGTCTGCCTAGGTACGGGCTATGGTGATTATAAACCCCGGAAATCCCACTGGACAATGTCTTAGTGTGGCAAATCTTAAGCAAATAATTCAATTCTGTCACCAAGAGAGTTTAGTATTACTTGGAGATGAAGTTTATCAGCAAAACATTTACCAAGATGAGCGCCCTTTCATAAGTGCAAGAAAGGTAGATGTGCTAAATTTCTGCTTAATGAATTTATTAACCTACCAGTATCTTCAGATCCTACAATACTCATTTCAAATGTTATTCATCAAATATGAAGGTTTTGTTGGATATGGGCCCACCCATAAGCAAGGAGCTTCAGCTTGTTTCATTTCACACTGTCTCCAAAGGATATTGGGGTGAATGTGGACAACGTGGAGGATACTTTGAGATGACCAACATTCCTCCAAAGGTTTGTCTTTTGCTTGTAATTCAAACTGTAGGGATAGATATATAATAGATAATTTTTGCTTTTAGTAAAGTGCTTATCCCTCGGTGCCAAGTTGTGTGTCGTGGTTTACATAAGCAAAACTCTTGTAGTGATAATGAAAAATGTCGTGATCTGAAGATAAGTATTACTGGGGGTGCCGTAGTACTTTGTAGTGTGCATAGACGACTCATTTTCACATTTTGGGAAAGTCTTAAAAGGCTTACATTCTCAAAATCAATGTGGGTTAGCTAAGAACATTAACTAAAAAAGAATAGAAAGAAAATGAACGATCCATTTATGAGATACCAACTAGTTGGAATTAAGACTTAGTTGTTGTTATCACACCCATTTTAGGTTCAGTGTTTGGCAGGAGCTTTATAAGGCTAGTTAAAGACTTGCATGTCAGTGTAAGAGTAAGGGGCGAGAGTTACAATATTATTAGCTCTAGATAGCCCTGATGCCTTGAAACAGAAATTATTAGTATTGGAACCAAGAAGGCCCGGATAGGGCAGGGTGGATAGAGATGATTCGTATCGCCGTAATAGGGCAGGGTGGATAGAGATGATTCGTATCGCCGTAACTAGTTTAGGATTAAGACATGGTTCGTCAATTGATTAGAATAATTTGAAAGAGATTAGATTGGATCTTTTAAGTGGACATCATTTTGTACTATTCACAATGGTGTAGTTTATTTTTATCTTTTTAAAAAGAAAAAAAAGCTATTCACAAGGATATACGTTATGAAACTTAATGGTCATATTATAGTCTGACAATGTAAGTTTTTCTTGGATTTGGACTTGATGTACCTAACACATCTTTTTTGGTATTGGAGTCTATGTACCTAAGACACAACCTTTCCTTTTTTCGCATTTGATGTTTGCAGTCTGTCGAAGAAATATACAAGGTTGCTTCAATATCACTCAGTCCAAATGTACCTGGACAGATATTTGTAAGTCAATTTTCACTTGTCTCCTCCGGATAATCTTAATTGAGCAACATCTTATTTCCAATACCAATCCAATATGTTAGCTCTTGTTTGCCCTGTTTAATTGACATCTGACAAGAAATGTCCCGTTCCTTTGTATCTTACAGATGGGGCTAATGGTAAATCCCCCAAAACCTGGAGATATCTCATATGACCAATATGTCAGAGAGAGGTATGACTTCTGACACCAGTCCTTGATGAAATTCTTGAACTTCTTTTAAGGAATTGAGAAATTGAAACCCCCCCCCCCCCCCCCCCAAAAAAAAAAAATCATCCTTTTCGATGGATTTTTGGATATGGACTTTTAAACTAATTGTCCCCTGAGTTGCTCTTATCTTTGAACTAGTGAGTTCTAAAGAAGTTTAAAGTTATAACTACATCTATGACTATATAATGCATTAGTATGAGAACATTTTGATAAGCAGAACCATTAGAATTGCTTTGGTCATTCGAACTTTGTCAAAAGAATGCACTTCTCCCCAACATAACTCCCAGCATTACAATTACATGGGGGTCATTGATCACATTGCAACTTCATGTACTCCTGACGTCTGGACTCTGAAGTCACTTACAGTGAATTAAAGTAGCTGGGGATTAGAGTCACAAGCAGCGCAATTCACCGCTTTGTCTTTCTTTGTTTTTTTGGAAAAACATGGATTTATATCATTATCTTTCTACAATTAACGAGAATTTGATATACTTTCCGCACATAGATAAACACTTCCTCACTTTTGGTGACGAATACTAGTTTATTCTGATTACAGTAAGGGCATCCTCGAATCATTAAGGAAGAGGGCACACATGATGACTGATGGTTTCAACAGCTGCAGAAATGTTGTTTGTAATTTCACTGAAGGCAAGTGAACAGCTCACTGGATCTAGTTCTTGTGTTCTATCAAATGCCAAATGAGCTCCCACTAACTTTCTGAGGAAATCTTTGCAGGTGCAATGTATTCCTTCCCACAAATACGACTGCCTCCTAAAGCAATAGAGGCTGCAAAGAAGCTTGGGAAAGTTCCCGACGTGTTCTATTGTCTCAGGCTGTTGGAAGCAACTGGCATCTCCACTGTCCCTGGTTCAGGATTTGGTCAAAAGGAAGGGTGAGTTTATTATCCTTTCATATTCAATAACAAAATGCCCTTATATTCATTACATACCTCAGTGTTCTCAGAAACTCCCTTTCCTCCCTTCTCTCGGGTTTCCTTCATTTAATTAGCTGTTAAAACCTCAATTGCCCCTCAGTATGTTTAAGTCGTTGCAGCAGGTAAAACCTACATTATATTTTTCAAGTTACGGACCCCACTTATTATGGACGGTTGGTTACTTGTAGTTATTTTGTAGATGAACTGATAATGTTAAAATTCTTTTACACTGTCGGTCAGTGTGTAGACGTTAAACTGTGTTTTAAGTTTTGGGCTCAAAGAAAAGCTTGTGTATGTAGGGTGTTCCACCTAAGGACAACTATATTGCCAGCTGAAGAAGAGATGCCTGCAATAATGTCAAGTTTCAAAAAGTTCAACGATGAGTTCATGGAGCAATATGAAGACCACAGAGGCTATTCCAGGATGTAAAAGGAGTATTTATTGTACTGTATATTGTTTTACAATTACTGCAATTCTCATAAACAAATACTTGACCGTAACCTTTTCCTTTCCCCCCTTTATTTAGCCTTCATTTATGTTATATAAGACTTATTAGATTTACTTTGTGGTGTATAGATTTGCCTCATAAATTTTCCACGTCCATTCTGCATTTAATTGAATTAAGATAGTAATTAAGACCACATTAAAACCTCGTTGACTATTGATGGTAACCAAATAGTACTACGTATACTTTCGTAGACGGTCTACTTTTGTTAACTATATTTTTCAGTATTATGTAAATGAGATGGATTCAAATTCTACATACATAAATGTAAAAATAGATCATAAAACAAATTTTCTTCTTAAATCCAAACTAACATAAACCTACATAATTTCAAGTAAAAGGTTTTTGTGGGAAATTAATCTAAAATAGAATACAGTATTAATTTGTCGAAGTCCGGAAAATTCTGAATTTGATACTTCACATTCGTGGTTAGGACCCAAAGCTACCCTTCTATATATATAAGGAAACTGAATTAATACATCTAATTTAATCTGAAATTTATGTATTTGCAGTCATAAGTTCTTGTATGTCTAAGTTTAGACTATAATATATTATGATTTACTGGTTTTTGTTTTGTAAAAAAATGATAAAGAGACTTGATACTTTTGCAAGTTATGTTTTTCAGAAATAACTTTCATATATGCTAGGTATGTACATAATACAAGTAGTATTATCCGTGTCAATACTTGTATGTCGCAGTGTTTTCTGCACATCAAACAATTTTACTAGTACTTCTATTATGGACGAATAAACTCTAAACTTACAATACAAATAAAAAAAAAGTAAGTAATTTTATTTAAGAGAGGGGTATTGAGTAGTAGTACTGTTTATGCCTAGAGGGCTAAACCATAACTATTTAATTCTATTGATATCATATCAAACAAAAAGTAACTGAACTATATCTAAAGAACTCGTCTAGGGGTGTGCATTTGATTTATCGATTCGATTTTGACCCTTATCGATAAATACTTATCGATTATCAATTTGTACATATGCTTATCGTTATCGTTTCAATAAAGTTTCAATTTTTTCGATTTCGATTTCGATAACAAATAATAGATTTATTATCGATAAACCGATTCGAATGCACACTCCTAAACTCATCTATACGGTCATTTACATAGAGGTCCAAAGCTTGCATTCAAGAGGAAATACCAAAGTTAAACTGGGATAATAAGCAAATGGGGAAGTAATATGTCGGTTGTAGAAAACTCTATTTTTTATTTTATTTTAATTATATTGCAATGGCGTTCGCATAATTCATATCCGCATAACTTAACTATTAAATGGAGTACCTATTATTTCTTATTGACACAAATATTGAATAATTCTGTTTACAAAAGTTTCCTAATTTGACGGCTGAAAAGAAAGCAAGTAAACTCGCGCTAAGGAATATAAATAAAGCCAAGACTATCAAATCTTTAAAAAAAGAACTTTATTCTTTTACCACTGTGACACTGCCCGTGGTCAGGAAATTCTCACGGGCACATTCACTCCTTTTGCTCTCCATGCCTTTAATTAAACCTTTTTTTTTTATTAGCTTTTGTTTAGGTCACGGTTTCCCCGAGTTCTTTTTTCTTCCCCCCCTATACTATAATTTTTGTTTCTTTAGCAAAATTTAAAGTTAAAAAAAGTGAACATTAAAACAACAACTTGTTTAATCTTCGACGACTCACATCCTCATTTAATATTCTCTTTCTTCTTCTTTAAATAAAGGTTCCATAGCTTGAAAAATCTATCTCAAAGACCCTTTTCATATCCCTAAAACCCTTTCTTCTTTCTTTCTCTTCAAGATTTTTGAGAATATATTCTCTTCCCAATTCAAGGGAACACAAGAAATCTTTTTATCTTCTTCTTTTTAGCTTTTCATCTTCTATATATAGGAGCCCAATAGTTTGATTCTTATATCAAATTAATTAATAATTAATTAATGGGATTTTCCAAAAAGGCAACTAGTCATCATCCAATGGATGGAAATATTAGAGAGTCAGAAAACAAAGGATGGATCATTGCAGGAATTTCATTAAGGAGTCCATTGAAGCCCATATTCACAACCAAGAATAAGAACAAACATGTTGAAGACGAAGAAGAAGAAGAAGAAGAAGAGTTTTCGACTACTCCAACGTACGAAGAATCAAGGTTATCATCAAAAAAGTTAACATGTCCACCTGCTCCTAAGAAGAGAAAAACTTCTTCAAGGTGTAACTATAATAATGGTCAAGTCAGGGAATTCTTTCATCCCCCACTAGACTTGGAATCTGTTTTTATACGCAGAGTTGAATTTTGAATTAAGCATGATTAAACTGATTTTAATCTAATTATTTTGTTTTCAGTTTAGTCTCTCTTTCTAATATTCAAATTAGTACTTATTACCAGCTAGGTACCTTCTAATCTTGTTTGGTTTCCACGATTTCTTGTATACAAGGTTCTCTATGTATAAATAAATAAGATGTTAATTTCATTTACGTACCATATTTCAGCCTCCTTCCCACTTTATGTTGAATTATTACTGTATCCAAACACGTAAATATTTAATAAGTGTCTTTCAATTATTTATGGAACTAGTTTTAGGATACGCGTGTGTATCCTATTTCAATGAGTATAAAGTCTTATAAAATTGTATAATATTATATTAAAATAAAAATAAATTTAAAGGAAACGTATAATTTTAAAAAATAATGGAAAAGTGCTAAATATATCTCACTACTTTCAAATATTGTTTACATGTATCCTTCGTTATACTATTGGACTATCTATACCCCCTACTGTCATGCTATTGGGTTATTTATACCCCTATTGTCATACTTTGAAACAAAAATATCTCTATTTTTGGATGGAGTGCCACGTGGCAATCCCAGATTAAAGCGACCCATTTCTTTTTTTTACCCGGCCCGTTTTTTAAAAAACTCAAAACCCAACCCCTATTTTCATTTTTTTTTAGTTTTTTTTTTTAAAATTTCAGTTTTTAAAAAACGAAAATATTTTCTTAAAAACAAAAAATATTTTTTACTGTTTTTACAAATTTGTTTTTCCAGTTCTTACAAAATAAAGTTCTTTTAAAAAACTGGAAAAGAAAAAATCAAAAACGAAAATATTTTGTTGAAAATATTTTTTTCAATTTTTACAACAACAAAAAAAATTAATTTTTACAAGTTTGTTTTTCCAGTTTTTACAAAAAGAAAATCTTTAAAAAAACTGAAAAAATGAAGAAAGAAAACGTTTTTCAAAAGCGAAAATAATTTGTTGGAAATATTTTTTTTCAGTTTTTAAAAAGCGAAAATATTTTGTTAAAAAACAAAAAATATTTTTTTTTTACAATTTTTTTCCCCAGTTTTTACAAAATACAATTCTTTTAAAAAACTAAAAAAAAAATTCAAAAACCAAATATTTTGTTACAAATATTTTTTTCAATTTTTAATTACAATTTTTTTCAGTTTTTACCAAAAAAATATTTTGTTAAAAAAATGATTTTTGCAATTTTTTTAAAGTTTTACAAAAAGAAAATTCTTTAAAATTACTGAAAAATTAAAATATGGTTCGGGTTGTGGGTTTTTTGTAAAGCGGGTTGGGTAAAAAAAAAAGAAATGGGTCATTTAATCTGGTGCTGTCACGTGACACTCCATCCATAATAGGGATATTTTTGTTCCAAAGTATGACGGTAAGGGTATGGATAGCCAATAATATAATAAAGGGTACAAGTAAATAATATTTGAAAGTAAAGGGATGTTTCTGGCCCTTTTCCGAAAAAATAATGAAGGTTGATAAAAAATAAAAATTTGCCCCACATAGTAGTACTCACCATCTCAAAAATATACTCTACTTATATAATTTTGTTATTCAATTTCATAAATTATCATGTTTCTATTTATAAAACTTTCTCTTTAGTCTTTAGACATGTATTTAGTGCGTGTACTGAGTTCACAATTTTTAAAATTTATTTAAAGTTTATTACACATTGTGTTTGTATAAAAAATGGTCCCTTATTAATTATGGACAGGAGGGAGTAACCCAGTTCTTTTGTTGCCTTCTTCTTCCATGCTTTTTGCACCAAATCAAAAGAAAAGGGAAGAAAACAAGAATTATGTTATCTTTTTTTTTTTTTTCTTGTTCATCAAAATTATAACAGCAACTGGTACTATTTCTCCTTGAGCTTGAAAATGAAGGTAGATACATGCACATGCATGTCAAAATGATGATATGTGTTGAAAAGAACGTTATATATATACGCACGGATAAAACAACAACTCAGTATAATCTTACTTAGTGGGATATAGAGAGGGTAGTGTGTATACAGATCTTACTCCTACCCTAAGGTATAGAGGCTGTTTTCAAATGGACCCTCGGCATCCTTCCCTCCAAGAACTTACCACCTTGCTCTTGGGGAGACTCGAACTCACAACCTGTTGGTTGGAAGTAGATGTTGCTTACCATTAGAGCAACCCTCTTATCTATATTAAGATATTATTTTTATCAAATTATTAAAGAATTCAAGCTTATCGTCTCGTAAGTGAGTTGAGTATGTAAATAGTCTTTTACAATGATTAAACTCATAGTGTGGAAATTTAAACTCCTTTTATATATTCTTTCACTTTCTTTTTCCCACAAGGCATGAGATGCTGGCTGTTGGGAACAAAACATTAATAGATGCTTTAAAGCTGATTGACTATGACAAACCTCTCACATATACAGTAAAAAAAATTAGCCTTTAATTTGTACTATCTGTCATTATCTTCTTTAGTTTTTATTTATTTATTATCACACATGCACAACAATGACAGCCATTCACTCATCTAGGGCTCTACTCAGTTTAGGGTAGTGGCAAGTTTCTCTGTGGTTCTTTTGCCATAATTAAGTTTTGAAACCAAAAGACAAATACATATCAAAGTGTATGGGCCATTGGATAAGAATCCTAGGTCAACTTATTTTTTAAATGCTAATTCATATTTCTGATCCCCCCTTAACTCTATATAATTCGTTTTTCATTATGTCATATCACGTCTTTTATATGGATTAAGTTTTATATTTTGATAATGTGAATTCAAATTTTCATCTGTAATAAAGAGTAATTTAGTTATCATTTTTATTAAGTTTTCTAGTAAGTATTTTTTGGTACGTAAAGTTTAAAAGTCTTATAATAAAACTTTCGATAGTGATACAAGTAATCAACAAAATAAGTTTCTCAAAATCGTGTCACTCGAATTACTTTCAGAATTTTTCGTATATATATTCGAGCTTAGACATTATATAATCTAAGCTAACGCCGTTTGCAAACAAGATAATTGGAGAGAGAGAGAGAGATTGATTGATTAATTAGAGTTTGGTACCTTTATCTTTTTAGGCTTAATTAGATATACAATGACCTACTTTAACATACTAAATTAATTATACTTACTAGCGTCATGTTTTTTGATTGGTTTTTGGAATGTTAATCACAAATCAGTAAAATACACCATTAATTAATTAGTTAAATGAGTGGGAATATTGAGAGGGATCAAGTTGAGCATATTAATTCTTTTGATAAAATACTGGTTTATGGACAAGGGGGAGTTCACCTAATATAAGGCTTGTCAATTTGTGCACACCAATAAACAAACAATTATTGGGATCAGAGACAATGAAGAGGCAATTGCTTTTCAACACGTATTCAGAAAAAAAATAGTGCTATGTATTTTATTGTACTAGGCATGTAGTGAGCTCTCCTTATTGGGGCTTAAAGATAAGATTGTGAAATCTTTTGAATTTTGATGCAATTATTGGAGACAAGCACATGAGGGGAACTTCTGATATGCTTGACATTAATTAATTACTTACATTAATTTTTAATTCATTTTTGAGTCATTCTTCAGCCTCAATAGAATGAAATACTACTGGCCTTTTTTGCTAATGCAAAGAAGAAATGCAAGTGTGTTATTTTTTCCCTTTTTATTTTATTTTTTATTTTTATGAAGACAACCAATTAAAAGGGAAAGGAAG
>MU786672.1:60511-79770 GCA_026770625.1 Nicotiana glauca | reverse complement strand
CCTCCTTACATAGTTGATAGAATGTAATGTAATGTTATAATTGTAAAAGAATAAGACTATTCAATTCAAATCCTCAGACAATGAGTACTGAAGATTATTTTAAACCCATTTGACAAACTCTTGCACAATTAATGTGTAATATGGTATTGGGGTTTCCACGTGAAATTAAATTAAGGTTTATTTTTAGAATTAACTTTTGAGAGAACAAAGTGATTAACCATGCTGAATAATAGTCAAGGAAAGTCTGCCTGAAATAGTTGGAGGAAAGAACCATTTCAATCTTAACTTCAATTAATATTTTTTTCAAATTCACATAAGTATAACATTTTTATGTCCAAATGCCTACAACTTAAAATCTTAATAAATAAAGTGAAATTGCCTTGAGACTCCTTATATTAAACCCATTTATACAACTGTTGTTCGTCAAGTATTTTCTCTAATAACATTTTCCTTATAGGACAATTCTTATGTCATCAATCATGCCATTGTTGAGTACTGCTGCAAATTTCTTCACTGTATTTTCCGTTAATTAATTTTTTTCTCAAATTTCCTTAGAAAGTACATTACACGTACGTCCAATCTCATAATCATGCCATTGTATGTGAATTCTACTTTCTAGCGTAATTCTTTACCTTTTTTTTTGTTAGTTTTTATTCTTTTTCATTTCCCTACAGCCAATATCAACTCCTGATGAAACCTTCAGTTCTTGTCTGTATATATCAGACACCCCAACTACGAGACCGTGAGTACATGAATGGCAGGTAGAATATACCTTATATTAGTACACGACAACATTATATATTTATAGCTATGAAATACATTATAGCTAAATATATAAATTTTCGTGGCTAAACACTTTAGCCACAAAATAAATTTTCGTACCAAGAAGTAGCGTAACTTCTAGTTTTGGTCTTATATGTGGTGTTCCCAATACTGGTCGTACAATATGTAGCTGTTGATATTGTATTTACTAATAATTGTGTATACGGTCAAAATCGGGCATATACGATTTTGCTACTTGATCGAGACAAGGGAGTTGCGTCGGGGATAACCTCGTAATGAATCGGGCCCGAGCTCGAAGACGAGACATCGACTCCAAAGATCGAAGTGTCCGTCGGGACCGAGGCCAGAATCAGTCGAGACTAAGTACAACCGACTTCAAGTGAAATGCAATAACGGAAAGGCGAGATATCCATAACCGGTCAGAGATTGCTGCGGAAATCTCAGAACGTGTCAATCTAGGACGGTTAATAAGATATTAATATGGTTTCCTACTATAATTAGAAGTGTACCTTAGTTAGGACTCCTCTATTATATGAAGAAGGATCTCACTTATTTGTAAGGATCATTGTTCATTGATAAGAATATATACACTTGTTATTTTCCTGCTATTTCACTTACTGTTCATCAAAGTTGCTTCATCATTTACTATTCTTACTATTCCACCTCGAGACTATCCCGAATCGAGGTCGAGACCTGGCTAACGTACGGGTTTGATTTATTTTATTCTCTAATTCATTCATTTATTTTCTTGCTTATCAATAGGTATTGGACGAAATCACATATCCTTAAAATCACATTATAAGATTAATTGTTATCCATATTTTACGGTAAACAGTTTGGCGTCCACAGTGGGGCTAAGGATAATAGTGATTGTTCGGTGTTGATTCTGATAACACATATTATTTTACGTTTGTTCTTGTCGAGTATCTTTGCTCTCAGGTTAAAACATGTCAAACTTATAAAATGCACCCATACATGGTGACAATGGCCTCGGGTTTCACAGGGAAAATGACAATATGATTGCTCCAGGAGCCGAGGTGCCACAAGCTAATCTCGTGGGAGCATCGGTTGCCAATCCAGTTGATGTCAGTTCGCAAGTTGCTTTAGATGCAGACTTAGGCGCGGACCTCGAAGGAAGTGTACGTATAGAAGTCTGATCCGGTAGCCAAAGTACACAGGATAGAGGAGACGAAGGAGTTAGTCTCCAAGCAATATATTCGAGATGCTACAGGCTCAGCAAGTCGCTATTGCTAAGCTACAAAATAAACATAGAGCTCTGAGTGGGTCGAGCCAAAAATTATGCATCGTACCGAGCCAGTGCTAGAAAGATCGAATGGTTGCGAATCAGGGACCGATCGTGGAATAAAGAAAATGCTCAGGGAGTTCACCAAAAGAATTGAGTCAGGAGAGAAGAAAATCAAAGATAATGATAAAAAAGTGGAAACATACAACTCCTGAGTTAATCATATACCGGGGGCACCGCCAATCTTGAAAGGGATGGATTCAAAGATATTTGTACAAAAGTCGGTCCCTCTAAGTGCGGCTTCGAAACTCATTCCAAAGAAGTTTCATATGCCGGACATACCTAAATACAATGAGACCACCGATCCCAACGAGCATGTCACCTCTTACACATGCGCCATCAAGGGTAACGATTTGGAAGATGATGAGATCGAATATGTTTTATTGAAGAAGTTCGGGGAAACCCTATCGAAGGGAGCAATGATTTGGTACCATAATCTACCACCAAATTCCATTGACTCGTTTGCTATATTGGCAGACTCTTTCATAAAGGCACATGCCGCAGCCATAAAAGTTGCGACAAGGAAATCAGACCTTTTCAAAGAAAGATAGAGGGATAATGAAATGTTGAGAGAGTTTGTATACCGATTTCAAATAGAACGCATGGAGTTGCCACCAGTTACAGATCATTGGGCCGTTCAAGATTTCACTCAAGGATTGAATGAACGAAGTTCAATAGCATCACGTCAGCTGAAGAAATATTTGATCGAGTATCCGGCTGTAACTTGGGTAGATGTACACAATCGGTAACAATCGACGATCAGGGTCGAGGACGACCAATTAGGAACTCCTTCCGGTTCAGTACAAACAAACAGGTCAACAACCAAAAATTAGAGGGACATTGACAGGGAGCCAAGATTGAACAAAGACCGATATCAACTGTACACCTCAGATCGCCGGAATAGTGGTCCAGGCGCAATTATGCCCGGAACGATTGAAGAAGCGATCGAGGACATAATTCTTGGGGACTCATGAGCAAAAGTAGTTTTGATAAGCACACCAATCCTATAGAGGCACCTCGATTGTCAGAATATAATTTTAGTCTCGATGCGTCAAGCACTGTATCGGCAATTGGAAGAATCAAAGATACCAGATGGCCCATGCCCATACATATCGATCCTTACCAAAGGAACCCCAATCTGATATGTAAATATCATGGCACACATGGTCACAGGAGTTGCATCAGGGATAACCTCGTAATGAATCAGTCCCGAGCTCGAAGACGAGGCATCAAGTCCAAAAATTAAAGTGTCCGTCAAGACCGAGGATTGCAGGCAATTGAGAGAGGAGGTAGCCCATTTATTCAATGAGGTACACCTTCGAGAATTCCTAAGTGATCGAGCCAAGAATCATTCAGGTAAAGGGACGCCAACAGGAAAAATGAAAGGAGGAGCCACAACATGTAATCATATGATCGTTGGAGGGGTCGATATTCCATAAGGGCCCCTGTTGAAATGCACTAAGGTATCAATTACTTGGGAGAAACGGACCCGAGACTATGTTCCAGAAGGCACCATATCATTTAATAATGAGGAAGCAGAAGGAATTTCTTAGCCTCATAATGACGCCCCGGTAATTTCTATCTTATTAAATAAAGTTCAAGTTAAACGTGTTTTAGTGGATCCAGGTAGCTCGGAAAAAATATCATCCGATCAAGAGTCGTGGAGTAGCTCATCGTACAAGATCAGATCGTGTCCGCAACTCGGGTCTTAAACGGCTTCAATATGGCTAGTGAAACAACTAAAGGAGAAATTATCCTACCGGTGAACATAGATGGGACTATCCAAGATACCAAGTTTCGTATAATCGAGGGCGACATGAGGTATAACGCCCTGCTCGGGAGGCCTTGGATCCACAACATAAGGGCAGTCTTTCGACTCTCCACTAAATGATGAAATTCCCAACGATAGATGGTGTAAAAAAGTGTACGAAGAGCAGCATGCTGCAAAAGAAATATTCGTGGTCGATGAGGTAATACTGATATTGGCGCTATCAACATTGGAAGGATCTAGCATCAAGGGTAAACAGGAAGCCAAATAGAAATCACCGCCACCGGCCTCGACCGAATCGGAGAAGCGGGAAATAGAATAAAAAGAGGACGATTTTTTGACCCCTTGAACTTCTGTTGTTCCCGAAGATTCCGACGCGATGAAGAAGCTTTTTCCTTTTGAGGAACGGTTTTTGATGTTTTCGCCATTGTTATATGAGTTCAAAGAAAGAAGAAGACAAAACTTGTTGTTTTAAGAGAAGATTGGCGAATGTGATTTGAAAAACTCGCAGAATTAAGGAACTTGAGGGAAGTATGAGTGCTTTGAAGATTAAAAGAAAATTTGAAAGTTTGGCAAAATTGTGAATATGGTCTATTTATAATGTTTGTCGTCGCTATTTAGGAGCGCTAGTGGCCGACCATAAACTGGCACTAATTAATGACCTTGAGAACTGTGCAGACGCGACACTTCAATTGCCTCTATCGCTTATGTCATGAGGGGGACATCATAATTAATCGAGGTGCAAAATCGAAGACTCAATTTATTTCTTCTCATTACACTCTAAGAAACGAGGGGACTATCTGTATACGGTCAAAATCGGATCGCCTATCCGATTTTGCTATTTGATCGAGACAAGGGAGTTGCGTCAGGAATAACATCATAATGAATTAGGCCCGAGCTCGAAGATCGAAGTGCCCGTCAGGACCGAGGTCAGCAACAGTCGAGATTAAGTATAACTGACTTGGAGTGAAATTCAATAACGGAAAGGCGAGATATCTGTAACCGGTCCGAGATTGCAGCGGAAATCTCAAAACGTGTCAATCTACGACGGTTAATAAGATGTTAATATGGTTTCCTACTATGATTAGAATTGTACCTTATTTAGGAATCTTCTATTATATAAAGAGGGATCCCACTCATTTGTAAGAATCATTGTTCACTTATAAGAATATATACACTCGTTACATTCCTACTATTTCACTTATTGTTCATTAAAGTTGCTTCATCATTTACTATTCTTACTATTCCACCTCGAGACTATCCCGAATCGAGGTTGAGACTTGGTTAGCATACTGGTTTGATTCATTTTATTCTCTAATTCATTCATTTATTCTCTTGCTTATCAATTAGTATTGGATGAAATAACATATCTTTAAAATTACAAAATAAGTTTAATTGTTATCCAAATTTTGGGTAAACAATACGTCCACGATCCAACATGTGATCAGACTTTAGATAAATTCCTATCCCCAATCAACATCTAAAAGGTGGAAGCTAAGGTGGTAATAGGATGAGAAATTTTCATAAAGCACTATCTTTTAGTAGTAATTAGCCATTTATAGATACCATTTTGCTATATTACAGATTATAGATACCTTTTTATGTGGTTATAAGATGTATTTGATATATTTAAGCTATTGTATTCATGAATGCAGTAGCAAAAATAGGCGTGAATCAGGGAAGTCCAGCTAATTAGTTGTTGTATTGGAGTGTATTTGACTGTATTCATGGATCGGTTGTATTCACGGCGTGAAATGGGGATTACACTGTTTTTAAAACGGAAAGTGAATCAATTAACTTAAGAGACTCCTAATATAACTCAACAAACTCAATTAGAGGCGGATCACAAGCGCTCCAATTTAATATAGGATCTTCACATAAATAGATGATCAAATTCATTGTTAACTTTTTTAACAGGTATACATATATTATATATTCAGTGTCTATTTTTTAATTTAAGCAATTGTTCTTCTTTAATATATTAATAATTAAATGGGGAAATGTTCAAACCATCACGAAATTGCCCGATTTTATTATTATTATTACACTTTTGATCCATTCATATCTTTGTCATCAGCTAATAGCTAGATTTGTATTTGTTCTTACTGTTAATGGAACTCTAGCTTGAAATGGATGGACTTCAAGTGTTTAAATTTTTCGGGAAGAAAGTTTAGTTTATCCTTTAATATTTTATTATGGTTTAAATTATCCTTTAGTTGGAGTTCTGTTAGATATAAATAATAAACTAGACTTTTTTGTCATAACGGAGATAGTATAAGACCGAAAAGTCTGGAGACAAAGTTGCTCAATTTTGGTATTATACATGGATAATACTTGTAAACTTAGCTCAATTCAGAGAAATTAAGAAGAAGAAGCAGTTGCCATCGTAGAAGAGAAGAAGAAGAAGAGAGTAATGGAACAGGAGAAAATTTTGTTGGTTGAAAATAACTGACTTAGCTATTACAAAAATGATGGTCCCACTATCTTTATACAATTTAATATACAACTAACTACTAACTATGGTAACTACTAACTATGGTTTAAGCTAACTAACTAACTTAAGTTAACTATATAATGGTTAACTATTAGTATCCTTTACACCCCCCCTCAAGCTAGGAGGTGTGATGACCCGACCCGTCGTCTCATGTGTTACTGTTCCGTTTTCCCCGTTTCATGCTTCTTCATGTTTCATTATCAGTATGTAGTGTGTTAGAGTTGATTTGAATTGGTATTGGCGGAAAATGAGACACTTAGTCAACGCGTTCGCGTAGGTTGAGGACCCTGTGCATCGCATTCGCGTCTGGGTTGACGCGTTCGCGTAGAGTAAATTATTGGTCAGCGGAATTTGTTTATCGCGAACGCGGGGGTATTGACCGCGTTCGCGTAGGGTAAAACCTGGGCGTCCAGAGGAGGTTTTATATTATTTCATCCGCGACCCCATTCATTATTTCTTCCATTGTTGACCATCTTAAGAGCTTTTTGGTAAAAATTGAAGAGAGATTCGAGGAGGATTGATTGAAGGTAAGTCCCTTGGCCTAAATACACGAGATTATAATAGATTTAACATGAAATTGGTTGAAATTCACCAAAAAGGGGCAAAGCTATGGTTTGAGTTTTTAATATTTCAAATTGGGATTTGATAGGTCATTTGAGCTCGGATTTGGAAATTCTTGGTATGTATGGACTCGTGGCGAGACGAGGAATCCGGTAATATGAGTTTTGTAATTTTTTGAGAATTGGGCCCGGGTCTCGGGTTTTGCTAGTTTCGGGATTTTTGCTATATTTCGATTGTTTTCGATTGTGTATTGTTCCCTTAGTATATTGTGATGTATTCGCTCTGTTTTTGGTTAGATACGACGCGCGTGGAGGCCGATTTGAGGGAAAAAGGTGTCGCGAGCTAGAGATTTCACCGGTTCGAGGTGAGTAATACTTGTTAATGATATCCTGAAGGTTTGAAACCCCAGATTTGCACATCATAGTGCTGTATTGAGGTGACTTGCACGCCGGATATGAGCGTGGGGTAGAGCACCGTTGGGGACTGTGACTTGGTCCGTATCGGTTGTTGATTTTACTGCATAATTGATTGAAACTTACTTGATGCTATCATGATTTGGGTTGATTTCCATATGTTGGGCTTCGTGCCGATTATTTGGATCCTTCGGGGATTGGTATCACTGTTTTTGCATTACCTTGCATATTAATACGGTTTTGCAAGGTTTTAATACGGTTTTGCAAACTCAGCTATTTTTCTAAGGTTTGGAAAACTTGAACAATATTTTATTGTTGTTTTGAGCTGAGAACTGTTATTTAAAAATGTGCCCAAGTGGCTTATGTGCATTTCTGTGCTGAGCATGGATCGGGTTGCGCGTCACATCAGTGTTATCGTGATTTCTGGATATCTGGTTGGCTCGGATTGTGCGCCGCAGCGGTACTGTATTGATATTGAGGCCGAAGGCCTGTTGATGCCACGAGATGGCTTGATTATTGCGCTTGGGCTGTAGGAGCCCCTCCGGAGTCTGTACACACCCCCAGTGAGCGCCCTCGACGTTAAATGGATCGGACTGCACACCGTAGTGGGTACTGGAAGGTACAATCATATGCATTGCATTGCATTTATGCATTTGTTCCTTAGTTGTTGTTTATGATATTTCTTGAGATATCTATCTACTGTTATGGTATTATCTGATCACTCCTAAAGAGGATAACTTTCAGACAGTGGTAACAATGACACTGAATTATACGTTGGGTCAGGTAACAATGGCTGACCATGAACGATGAATAAGGCCTGAGAGGCGAGGTCCTGTGAATAGCGACACTGATTGATTGAGATTATTTTTGCAACTGTTGAAAAGATTATTTTCCAAAGAGGTTTAAACTGAACCAAGGAAATTTTCAAAGATTTCACATGTTTCACTGATTGCTAAACGAGTTTTACACTGTATCTATACAACATGATGATCTGCTATACGTGTTTGCTTGCTGCTCAGTTATTATTTACTCTTATTACTCATTGAGTTGGAGTAATCACTTTACTCCATGCACCTCGCGCGCAGTTGCAGATATTTCTCACTCGGTAGTAGGTTATTTGCGGATTGAAGGTATTACGATCGTAGCTGAGCAAGGTGACCGCCAGCGTTCGTGGCACCGGACTTCATCTTTTGAAATCCAAATTTTATTTTGTATATATTATTGGCCCTGTAGTGGTATTCAGTCTTCTTTAGATGCTCGTGACTTGTGACACCCCGGTCGGGTTGTGTTGGACTGTAAATATCCGTTATTAATGCCATTAAGTTGTATTCTCTATTCATTATATTTAATAATTGTTAAAGAGACGATTTGGGCTAGTTGGATGGCCTTGTCTTCACGAGAGGCGTCATCATGACCGGGTTTGGAAATTGGGTTGTGACAGGAGGTATGAAGACATCCTTCATTCCTAGATTGGAAAGAAAGTAGTGATGTTGCAGGGAAGTCAACTCTTTTGTCAATATTTCAGCCTGATGCTCTGTAGTAGACACATAAACTGGATGAATCAAGCCAATTTGAATCTTGTCGCGAATAAAGTGACAGTCAATATCAATGTGCTTAGTACGTTCATGAAACACTGGGCTAGCAGCAATCTGAATGGCAGACTTGCTGTCACAATGAACAGGAACTGGCAATTGAAACTCCACACCTAATTCTTTTAATAATCCAACAAGCCACACAACCTCCGCAACCACAGAAGCTAAACTCATGTACTCTGCTTCAGCTGAACTCCTAAAGATGGTGGTTTGTTTCTTAGATTTCCAAAAAATCAAAGAGTCCCCTAACTTCACCATATAACCTGTAACATATCTTCTAGTGGAAGGGCATGAAGCCCAATCAACATCACAAAAGGCCTGTAGTTGAGAAGAAGGAGTAGAAGACATAAGAATCCCCATTCCAGGATGTTGCTTGATATATCTAACAAGTCTAATGGCAGCCTCCATGTGTAAGGCCTTAGGAGAGTGCATAAATTGACTAAGAGTTTGGATAGCATAGGAAATGTCTAGACGAGTAACTTTCAAATACAGCAACCTCCCAATCAATCGTTGATAACTACCAGGATCAGCAAGAGGTGAATCATCCTTTAAGCTTGGATGTGCATCAAACTCAGCAGTTGTCAACTTCTGACTGAGTTCAACTAGTGCAGCCACAGGTTTAGCACCTGCTAAGACCATGTCTGAGATAAGTTCCAACGTATATTTCCATTGGTGCATCAAAATCCCATGTTGATTTCTGGCGAACTCTATGCCCAAAAAGAATCGAAGCTCACCAAAGTCTTTAATCTTAAAATTATTCTGTAATACATCTTTAGTATCCTGAATAATTGTGGCATCATCTCCAGTGATCAAAAGATCATCTACGTAAATCAATACAATTACAGTTTTCCTAGCAAAGCATCTCGTAAACAAGGAGTAATCAAGATGACTTTGAGTGAAACCTGAGGCAAGTAGAGCAGAAGTCAATTTGATATTCCATTGCCTAGAGGCTTGCTTGAGTCCATAGAGTGACTTAAGCAACCTGCAGACCAGCTGTTTACCTGCAGTAGCAGAAAAACTCTGAGGCATAGTCATATAAACTTCATCATTGAGATCCCCTTGCAGAAATGCATTGTAAACATCCATCTGATGTATGGCCAAGTTCTTAGATGCAGCAATTGAAATAACTGATCGAACATTCACCATTTTTACCACAGGAGAAAACGTTTCCTGATAATCCAACCCCTCCTTGTGGCTATACCCTTTTGCCACAAGCCTTGATTTGAACCTCTCTACCTCACCTGTGGTTTTATACTTGATTTTGTATACCCATCGACAACTAATAGCCCTTTTCCCAGAAGGCAGTGACACCACTTCCCAAGTCTTGTTTTCTTCTAAGGCTTGTACTTCAGCCTTCATAGCATCAATCTATCTAGGGTCCTTAGCTACTTCTGCATAATACTGAGGTTCAGTCTCTAATGAGAATTTGGAAATGAAACTCTAGTAATGGGTAGATAAACCATTATAAGACACAAGATCTACAATAGGATACAAACACTTGGTGGAAGATTGAGGCCCTTTCCCTGGAACTACATAATCCTTAAGCCATATTGGTGGCTTAGTATTCCTCTTTGGCCTATCAGCAGGGTTGATAATAGGAGAATCAATAGTAGAAATTGGTGAAGCATCTTGAGGATCAATAGCATAATTTCCAGGGGAGTGAGAGGGCATCTTTGTAGCCAATGGCTCCATTTGAGAGAAGGTGTTATCATCTGTAGTTATGGGTTGAGACATATGTGGTGATAAAGTGGAAACATAAGGAACTGTATCATCAATGAGGTCCAGATTTGACACAATAAAAGAGATTGGGTATGGAGAAGTTTGTGAGGATTGAAAAGGAAAAATGGATTCAAAAAGACCACATCTATGCTAGTAAAAAAGGTATTATTCTCCAGATCATACAACTTGTACACCTTTTGATGAACTCCATATCCCATCATTACTCCTTTGATGGCCCTTGCACCAAACTTATCTTGCTTAGGGAGTCTGGTAGCATAACAAAGACAGCCAATGATCCTCATATGATTTAAACTTGGTGATTTATGAAAAATCATCTCATAGGGGGACTTATTATGCAGTACTGTAGATGGTATTCTATTTATGATGTAAACTGCAGCCTCCACACATATGCCCCAAAACTTAGAGGGCAAACCTCCTTTAAACTTAATAGCCCTTGCAATTTCTAATATGTGCTTGTGCCTCCTCTGCACTACACCATTCTGTTGGAGAGTGTAGGGACAGGAGCTTTGATGCAGAATACCATATGATGAAAAAAGGGTGCTACAATTGTGATTAAAAAATTCTGATCCTTTATCTGATCTGAAAATCTTAATCCTCTTATTAAACTGATTGTGTATTATAATGATAAAGTTTTGTAGTAGGAGATAACATCAGACCTGACCCTCATCAGAAAAATCCAAGTCCATCTAGTATGATCATCTACAACGGTAAGAAAATATTGCATTTCATCATATGTAACAAACTTGTATGGTCCCCATACATCCATATGTATCAACTGAAAAGCATCTTCAGCTCTGCTATGACTTATTTGGAAAGGAGTCCTAGTCTATCTTGCTAATGGACATACATCACAATGATTTATAGCAAAACTATCATTACTAAAAGTAGAAACTTTCCTCAATATTGAAATTGGAACACGCCCCATCCTCTTGTGCCAAACATCTGCACTTATTTTTTGTGAAATTGGAACATGCCCCATCCTCTTGTGCCAAACATCTACACTTATTTTTTGTTGAACAACTAGAGACTTCTGTTGAATAGCTAGAGACTTCCAAACATTTGCATTGCTCCTGATCCTTTGTGAATACATCACATATAGTACATCATGCTCCTTACCAGTCTCCTTCACCTTTCCAGTATAGAGATCCTGAAATAGACAAAAATCAGGAAACATGGCACATCAATTCAGTTCCTTTGTCAACTTAGACACAGACAAAAGATTGAACTTGAATGCTGGCACACATAGGACATTCTGGATAATATCACCTCCAGTTATTTGGTAATTTCCAATCTGTGAAATTTGTGCAGAATCTACTGTAGGTAATTGCTTTCCCTGCATCATCAACTGATATAGCAGTATTAGATTGTAATAGACCTTCATCACTAACCATGTGGTTAGTGGCACCCGTGTCTATGATCCATTTAAGGACAACATCATCTGAATTACAAGTTACATTACCTGCCCCTGCCATATGAGCAATTGGTTCAGTAATGTTGGACTTGTTCAACATGCGCAAAATTTGATTATATTGATCCTGGGTGAATACATGTGGTGTAAACTGTGGGGCAGCAGTCTGTTGCTGTTGCCGCTGTTGACCCAATGTATGCTGATTACTAACCACCTGTTGATCATAAGCATCAGTACTATATTGGATCCCGTTCACATTATTAGCCCTTCTCTTTGGTTTAAAATCTGGTGGAAAACCATTAAGTTTGTAACAATTCTCCTTGAGATGTCCCTTCTTTTGGCAGTAGTCACACTTCATCAACTTGAAACATTCAGCTCTTGTATGCCCTTTCATGTTATAGAAATCACAGTGTGAATCATACTTCTTTTGATAATGTTGCCCTGTACCTGTCACACCTCCTTTTTTACACCTACCCGAAGGATCAAAGTATAAAGGGAGTTTTTCCAATTAAAGTGACATTATTCGAATTGGAATTATTTATTTATTTTTAGAGTCGCCACTCGGGAAAGGATTGGCTTTTGGTGTCCCGAGTCACCGGTCTAAATCCCAAATCGAGGAAAATTATTCGACTTCCCAACTGGAGTCTGCAAACCAGAAATTCTGTGTAAGGAATTCTGTTGACCCGAAGGAAGGTGTTAGGCACCCCCGGATCCCGTGGTTCTAGCACGGTCGCTTAAATTATCATATTTGACTCAAAATTTAATTTTTATATATATTCCAACCTATAATGCAATTTATAATTATTTACCACTTTTTAATTATTTTTACGAAAGTGAACGTCGCCTAAAAATATATTTTCGGATCATGTCACATGAAATACACCCGGATCATCGACATATCTTTATTTGACGTTTTCGGATTTGGATTTGGGTTGTATGAAATACACACCCGAATTAGGAAGGTAAGATTATTAAAAACGCGCCTATAGTGTCTAACGTATTATTATCTTTTGGGAAGGCCGTAAAATTTGCTAAACGGCCCATCCCGAATCTCTAAGTATCTTATTAAGTAATTAATGAGGGCCCCGCATTTTGTATTTGATTTGGCGAGACTCGTCTCACTTTTATTTAAAGGCCAATCCTAAACGAACTAAGATTTTCTACGGGTTATTTGTCTCTAAGGGTTAATTAATTTACAAATACAAATTCGAACCACGAATTCAAGTCCGAATTCAAACAAAAGCGAAACGCCCTTTTAGCTTGAACCCGCTACCTAATTCGAGACCCGATTTTTATATTTGTAAGTTAATACCCCGATTTTCCTAATTATTTTTTTAAAAAATAAAAATAAAAAATTAGACTTATAGCAAATTCTTGGGCCTAAAATTGGCCCAGACATGAAGGTTCAGTCACATAAGCTGGACAATTTATTTTTAGAGAATCATCCAATTGGGCTTAAATGAGCCTAGTCCACACGAGAGAAACAGTCCAAATGAGACAGGGCAAGCGCTGGGATTATTCAGGCCCATACAGTCATAAGTCCAACAATCTAAACCATTATTATTGCAAGAGTGCATATACTGGACAGTTATTAGTCTATGTATCTTCATATTAATTATTGATCTATTTGAGAATTAACGTGCTAATCAAATAGGGCTAAAGTTCTAACTGGACAATGAAACATTAAACATAAGTGACAAATGGCCTGACCTTATATTTAAGCTTGCAAATTTCACCATATCTTATAAACTTAATAAGCTCACAGTGTCATTACACCATATCATGAACTATAAACTCATAAACGATTCCTAAACTCAAACTAACTATGAATCACAAATGAATATAGAGTAAACCTGCTATTTTAGTCAATTTCAATTTCTATCCTATACTATTCTTCACAGCGACATTTTGAAGTAACATGATAGCTTTCAGGTAATCCATAGTGAAAGCCCAAATGTCCAATTATTACAAAATAAATTCCAATTACACTACACATCAAATTGATACAGAAATAGCAGGACTTCAATACAATTGTATTCAAACTTGAGAATATATTCAGTTCAAGCTTCATACATCAATGGAGGTAGAAATGTACCTGAAAATGTAAGATAACAATAGAAAATTGAGAGGTCAGCAATAGCCCAGCATACCAGCAATCAACAGCATCCAAAACAGGCTAAAATCAAGTCTAAACCGAAATCACAATGCCCAGGACCAATTGTTTACTCATTAAATCACTCGAAACAGCTTGAATACCCCTCAAATTACTTGAATCTTAACCCAGGAACAAATAATTTCAGCAATTATGTACTTGGCCAGAAGATGCAAATTCACAATTAGAAATCTTAAGGAACAATATTTTTGAGAGTTTTCTGGAAATTTGGATCTAAAACTAAAGTTTCTAGGACTATATAACTTCAGATTTGAAGCTATTCAATCTGGAACTACAGAAATTCGAATTTCAAACTTAAGAGAGGGATTTTTAAAGGAAATTAAAGGCTGGAAGGTTTTTATGAATTTTCAGAACTTCTAAAACTTGCTTCTCAAGGCATTTGGGTGCCTTTTATAGGCCTAAACTAGGGCAACCTTCAGATTTACTAATTTCTTTATTGGTCCCTAGTTATTTTCAGATTAGTCCCTCAGTTTTTAACTTGTTAAACAAGTAAATGCACTATATTTGCAGAACCTTACACTTAGACCCCTTCTAGAAGGATCTAGTGTATTCTTTTAACTATGAAAGGCATAAGTTACCCTTACCCCTGTTTTGGATTTATTAAATTACCCTTTTTATACCTAAATTACCCTTAAAGTACCCTGGAATTCACAGACCATGGTCAACTGTATAAGACCCCTTTTACCCCTGTATCCAAACTAACCTTATTAATTCTAAAACCCCAATTATCCTACTGAAACTAACTACTAAGGATCAATCAGCTATACCCAAATATTATTTAATCTTAACATTTTCTAAGATATCAAGCTACTAATCAAACAAATCCAAACAGGATCAAAACAAGATCAATAATAAGCAACAAACTAATCTTGAAACTAATTAACCAATAACTAAAAACAGATTAATTCTAATGACTATTGAATAATCCAATTATTTCAATAAACGACTAATATCGTAAGGTAATTACTGTACTAAGAACCTACTTATTGAAACTAAAATCATATACTAGCCTAAGATTGAGACTAAAAGGAAAAAGAAACGGCAGATTAAACTAAAACGAACAAAAAATCAAACTAAAACTAATTAACACAGATTCAGGTATATGGACGATATTTAACAAACAAATAAGAATAAGAACGAATTGAAAGAAAGAAAAAAAAACTTACTGATTTTGGCTACTAACGATTGGACTTCTGAAATTGATTTTCGATTAATATTATAAGTTTATCTTTTAAATCGTATTGATGACTTAGGCGGCCAAAACTGGAGACCCTAGATTGGAAATTTGAGGCGGCTGGTTGAAATTTTAGGGGAAATAACCTCATATTCGAGATGAGGGAGGTTACTAGACTATCTGGTATCGATTTGGGCTTGTTTGGTTGAGTTTATGTTTTGACCGGAACTTTCGATTGAAGATTCGAACAATTGGGTGAGGATTTGAAAAAAAAACTAGGGTTGGATTCATAATGGGGAGGTTGAGATGAGGTAGTGGTGTTAATTTGGGGTCGATTGGAGTTCCGCCGCCGGCGGAGGCGATTTTCGGCGGGCGGCGTTAGGGCGGAGGACGGTGGAAGGAATTTTGTGGCGGCTAGGGTTTAGGGGTGTGAGGGAGACGGGTAGATGGGGGTATGGGGGCTTCAGACATATATATTTAAAACATCATAGGACAATTATGTCCGTTCGATCAAAAACCAATGGCCCTGATTGATCCTTTAAAAAACGACGCCGTTTTATTTTTAACGGGTAGGTCGGGTTCAAGGGTTTTGGGTTTGGACCGGGGTTGGGTTGTGGTCTGATTTGGGCTGGTCTAAGGCTGATTTTGAATGGGGCTGGGCAATATTTAACAAATGGCCCAATTAAGTATCTTATGTAAACAACCCTTCTTTAATTAATTGCTCTTCTATTTTTTGCATTTCGTAAATTGTATTACTATTATTTTCTTTTTATATTATTTCCTGATTTTATAAAAATGTAAATACTAAAGCAAAGATCTAATATAATTCCAAAATTACACTACGTAACTTTAACATTATTTAAAAAATTATTTTTTTTAAAGGCAAATGCAACAATTAACAAATAAAAGTGTAAGGAAACTATTTTTTTTGTGATTTTCTTTATATGTTATTCTAAACAAATTAATCCCTAATTAAAACTAACAATGAAATTAAAACCTAGATGCGAATGCGTATTTTTTTGTATTTTTTTATGAATTAAAATGCACAAATTAAATGCAAACAATTAATTCAAATAATAAAAGAAAAATTCTAATTTTTAATGAATTTATAGGAGTAAATTAAGTGTGGCAAAAATTACGTGCTCACAGTACCCTTACTACCATAAAGAGCAGTTGGCTCAATTCTCTCTGTCATTCCACAATGTCCTCCAGTTAGCATTTTCTGACTTTCATCTTGAATACCATTGCATAAGCTTGATTTACATTTGGCTCAGGGTTTATTATCAGAATATGAGATCTGGCTTGACTATACCCATCATTTAGTCCCATTAAGAATTGAAATAACTTTCGGCGCTCCAAATATTGAGTGTGTTCCCTAGATTGTTCACTCTCATAGCAAGGGGGAGGAACTATAGAATCATGTTCATTCCAAAGGTCTTTCAACTTGGAGTAATACACAAAAACAGAGGAAACTCCTTGTGTTATAGTAGCAAGAGCTTTATGTAAATGATATGCTCGAGAAGTGTTTACCTTATCGAATCTCTCCTTGAGATCCTTCCAAACTAACAAAGCATCATAACGAAACAGAATTCCACTGAGTAGATCTGCATTCACATTGCTCATTAACCACGAAACTACAATTGCATTACACCTTTCCCACTGTTTTTGCAATTCTCCTTCAAAATCCTTCTTCACAACAGATCCATCCACAAAATCTAGTTTATTTCTTCCTAAAAGTGCAACTTTCATTGCACGACTCCACAGTGTGTAATTTTCCATCACAATCAATTGGATTCCTACAGAGAGAGAACCTGGTGCATCTGAAGGATGTAAATAGAGTAGATGTGTGTAGTCGAGAGTTTGAGCCATAGAAATCACTCGATTAGTTACTTCGTCTGGAGTATTGCTAGTTGATTCGTCAATCGCCATTTGAACAAAAAAACTTAGGGTTTACAAATGATCTTCTACAATTGACAAAACCTGAACATGCATGGACTGAAATTCCTCGATCTTCACTGCAAATCTAGTGATAGATCCCTCAATTCAGTCACTAGGAGCTCTGATACTATGTAAACTTAGCTCAATTCAGAGAAATTGAGAAGAAGAAGCAGTTACCATTGTAGAAGAGAAGAAGAAGAAGAAGAAGAGAGCAATGGAACAGGAGAAAATTTTGTTCCGTTGAAAATGACGATTTAGCTATTACAAAAATGATGGTCCCACTATCTTTATACAATTTAATATCCAACTAACTACTATCTATGGTTTAAGATAACTAACTAACTTAAGTTAACTATACAATGGCTAACTATTAGTATCCTTTACAATACTGAACTATGATTCTTGTTGAATGTGATATTTAACGGACAATGATAACAACCTTTAAGCCTATATGGCTTAAATACTAATAAAATTAAACTACTTTGTGCATTGCACTCTCATGCTTGTCTCCATTTATAGGTTTACTAGTTTCGGGGCACGCGCGTTAACGTGTGTGTTCCATGTCAACAAGTAAAAAGAATTTAAGCAATCACATAAGATTGTTAAAAATGTGTTTGATTTATAAAAAATAAAAAAATGTGTAAGTTCTTGCCATGATAAACGGCGATGACCTATGAGAAAATTAAACACCCTCCTAATGCAATATTAAATACTCAAGATTATCCAATTTTAAGAAGATGAAACGATATTTACTACTTTATCAAGATGGCTTATGTAATTCCTTTTCATATATTTTATAGTAACAAATGTATGTTACAGTATTTAATTTCCTCTCAAATATTTAGTTAGGATGATTATCTCAATCAACAAGGTTTTCATTTTTCCAGGTTGAAGAGTGAACTGATCTAGTAGGATAAACTGATCTAGCACTGCCCATACTTATTTTTTCCTACTTTTTCTCGTAGAAAAACTCTAAACTTGATAAATTTAATGAAGAACATTAAAGGTTAGTGCCTTAATACATCCCTTATGACCACACTTTTAGAGTATTCGTGTGTTGCACATGTGTTCTATGTAATAATTACAAAACTTGTAACCTAAATAATAAATTTTAATTACTCATATACATTTATTTAACTATAAAAATATAAAAATAGAAGCGCAAAAGGTAAGCATCCTCGCACATTGGTCTCTGTTGAAGGATGCTACTTAAAGTAATATTTAATATATTGATCGACTTTTTCTTTATATTGAAAACAATTATTTCGATCAATTCATCTTTTTTACTTTTGTTTACTTCAAAGGGGAATGAATGGTTACCGTTTTATATTATATATTGTGTTTCCTACTTTAAAGCAAAAACTTAGACCCGCAAATGTAAACCTAAGGTAATTAAATTAAGTTATTGTCATGCAATTGAGGAAGTCATACTCGATATTTATAACTCTATGAACTCATCTTTTTCAAGATTTTTCTCGTGATTGCTAAATAAAGTGAAGATGTTAGATCTGCTCTGTTATTATTCCCAGATCATAGCACAATGAAATTGAAAGATCAAACGCATGCCTTAATAGATATACAAAGATAAAAATTATTTAGATATAAAGAAAAGGATTTTATGTCCTGTAATTTACAAGAGAAAGACCATACCTACTTCATAAATCAAAGCAAAGAGCATCATTATTAGTATTAGAGCAGAATAATCACTTAAGTAAGATAAATAAACAATAACTAAAGCGATTCAGTGTTAGGATATACTATAAATCATGCGTATTGTTATAGTATTCTTTATGGAACAATTATTTATTTATTTATTCAATTCAATAAAGTTTTATTTTAAATAGATCATGTATTCGTTTGTGTGTCCATTGCTTATATAGTAGATGATTTAGTGTATAGAGTTTAGCTTATA